>BQNB010000331.1:57925-101534 GCA_026074375.1 Tanacetum coccineum
TACACCCTGTCACCCCCAACCTGTACAAACAAATTTTCCCGCCAATTCCCTAAACCCAAAACTCACTCACGGGTTTGCCATCCCTTCTTTTACCCTGCAACCCAAAACTACCCCATGGTCAAACCTCTCCCCCCTCCTCCACTAATCCCCTAATCCCACTTGGCAATCCCACACTTCCCCATGACAAATCCAACGGCTGTGATGAATAATCTTTGAAGAATTAAGGGTCAAGATTGTTTTTTTTGGTTTGCTCTCACCAAACAAACACAACAAAGAAGCTGCCCAGCTTATAAAAGAAGAAGAAGACAGAGGTTCAAAGGGAGTTGTTTTTTGTTTTCAATTTTTATTTTGTAATTTCGTCAATATTAAGCAATTTCTTTCAAACTTTTAGCAATACGATTTAAGCACTTGTACTCTCTTCCTTTCCTCTTGTACTTCATCATTTTAGCAATAACAATTCAGTTTTCAAGTATTTTTGTTCTTTGATTTCCATTTTAAGCAAATTTCACTCAATAAGCTCTCAATAAGCTCAATTGAGCTTATTATTGTTCACAAGCTCAATTTCAGTCAAATTGTGTTTTTAAGCATTTCATTTACTCACTTTAATCAATTTGAATCAAAAGCATGATAACTTGAGGTGATTTGTGTTCATTTTGGGAGCAACAAGGCAAATAAGCTAATTTCAGTTTATTAAGGTTTAGAGGCTAGGGAGCCAATAGGATCAAGCTTTTTAAAGTCACTCACTCAGATAGAGTGACTTTAGTGCTGAGGCTACAAACTCAGGTTTACTTTCTACATTTCAATTTAGCAAATTTATAGCTTATTTCAAACTGCTTATTTCTTTTAAATCCTAATGATTCAAACCTGTTCATTTAGTGTAATTAGCTTATAGATTTAATAGATTTAAGTTTCCTTAGTGTAAAATCAAGTTAGTTTTTACCTTTTTCAATTCTGTCAATTGATAGCAGTAGGTTAAGCTAGTAGAGAAACTAGCTTAATCTCATTAATAAGCTGTTACTTTTATTGTTAAAATAGCTTAAGTAGGTCAATCTAAATAGAAGTAGATAAAAAGTTTAAGTTGTTTTAGCTTTTATATAGATTTTGAATTCAACTTAGCTTTGACAGTTCACTATAAAAGAGTGTTTGGTATAAGCTGTAGTTGACTCTTAAAGTCAACTACACTCTGTCAAAAATTTTCATTTAGCTGAGCTAGGACATATAACAAGGTTTTAAACAATTTTTAGAAGTTAGCTTTTAGAATTCCACAATTTTGAGTGTAAAAACTTGTATTTGCACCAGGGCAATTTTAAAGGTGAAAGGAATTTTAGAAGCTAGTTAGCCATAAGCAGTATAGAGCTCACATTAAGTGAATGTAGGTTTAGGTACATGTTGTTAACTGGTTTATGAGTTTAAAATAGAAGTATAGCTTGCATTTTATCTTCTTTGCCAAACATATCAGCAGCATTACATAGCAGCAGTTTGATTTTTAGCATTAATTCATTTTGAAATTTTAATTTCTAGTTTGAATTTGTAAAAACCTTTTATCTAGGTTGATTAAAGGTAAGTAGGGTAGCTTATTGTTAGAATTTCAGCATTAGAAGTTTAAAAATAAGCAGTTTAGCTTATTTGAAAAAAGCATTCTCAGAAATAAGCAAAAACTAGCACTTTTTAATATCAATTTTCTTGTTATTTTAGTTTAACATTAGCTTATTTCTTTTCAAATACCTTTAGTGTACATCTTAAGCCACAATTAGCATCTTTTAGTTTCAAATTTCATCAAGTAATAAGCTAGAAATAAGCCAAAATCCAAAAAGTTTAGGAAAAGCCAAGTTACTGTGACAGATTTCAAAAAGCTTATTTTCTAGCTTATTTAGTTGTTAAAAGTCCAAAAAAGGATTATTCCCTTGTTATGTTTTAGAATAAGCTCCTCTACAAAACTTTGTAGTTTAAAGTTTTGCTAAAACTCACATTTTTCAAAAAGCCAAAATGAGCTAGAAAGAAGCGTAGGTCTGTTTGGACATTTTCATGGTTCAAGGTTAATCGTTTTCATTGTAGTGTAAATTCTTCATAATTTGCCCGCCTACCCTTTAGTTTCGTCTCTTACACTTTCTACCCTAGAGTTTTCGAAAAATAAAAAAGGGGGAAAGACAAGAGGCCCGGGTGAGCAAGACTCGAACCCGGGACCTCTCGATACAAACCCCCTTTTCTAACATCACATACCACTGCTCCCTTGGGACTATTCGTAAAGGACATCGATGGCTTGTATTTAAGGGGTGTTTTGGCTTATAAGCTATTAAGCTGAAACAGCTTATTCGGGGGCTTATTCGTTAAGCAAATTTTTGTTTCTCATTTTTCGTAGGACTTATATGGTGTAAAGTATTTTTAGAAAAAAAATCAGAATTTTTCAAAATAGTTTAGTATTTTTTACAATTTAATTTAGCTAAAACTTTTAAAAATTCATAAAAAATACAAAAATTATCAAAAAAATATTTTGCTTTGTAAAAAATTTCGTTTTGTGCATCTAGTATTTTGGTGAGGAAAAATATAAAAATTTTCGTAGGTCATTTTTACAAACTTTTTAGTTTTTAAAAGAACGTCCGGTGCGTTTTATTTTTTGTCTGACAATACGTTTTTATTTTTGGTCCAAACGAACTCCGTGTTTCGGTCCTAAGTCCTTTTTCATTCTTTCGTTATTTGTCCCTAGAGTAGATAGAAGTAAAAATTTATCTTCGTAGGGATTTTTTAAAAGATTTTAGGTTATTTTCCCCCTTTGTTGGGATTCGGCTCTCGTTTTCTAGTTTAATTTTGTAATTTCCTAGTTTTTTTTCTTAACATTTTATCCGTTATTGTTTAATTGACTTTTCCACACGTTCATTCTTTACTCATTCAACAAACTCAAATCTTCGACTGTATCGATTTTCCATTCCAGCCTCGTTGGGGATAAACGACCCGGGAACACTCTATACTACTTCTCGGTATCATTGCTCTTGTTGATTTTTAGACTTATATATATATTTTAAATTTTATTATATATTTATATATAACAGTGTAAATCTCACCAATCAATTTTTGGCGCCGTTGCCGGGGAGGCTGTGAAGCCGACTATCGTTACGTTTGATCAATTGTGTTTGCAACTGAGAATATTATCTTATTATAAAAATACTAAAAAAGTACAAAATATTTTTTTTCATTTCTTTTTAGTATAATTATCAGAAAAAAACCTAAAGAAAAAACCAAAAAGATATAAAAACAATTGTCCATAAAAAAAAGAAAATAAAATTCCAATTTGTAAAAATACCAAAAATATATATTCTCAACTGAGTATTATCACTAATAAATTCCCGTGACTTGGTTTGGTTTTCCAACTCGAACAAAAATTTAAAAACTTGCCTTTTGTGTCACTAATAAACTTTGCGAGGTACGGCTCACCTTGAAAATTTAAAACAAACTTAAAGGGGTATAATGGGGGGGGGGGGGGGGGGGGAGGTTAGTTCCCGAGGAACTACGACCCGAAAGGAGAAATAAGCTTCGCGCTATTCCTACTCCTCCGCTCACCTGTGAGTTTATCTTTTTGAGAGCTACCGTGAAGCTTGCTGATTATCAGGTTTAAGTTATCTTATCATTTTGTCCGTTAAAATAAGTTGTGAATTAATGGAAAAACCAAAAATAATCTTCTTTTTCTTCGTATCAATTAATTCTTTTCTTATCCATCTTCATGTTTAATTCTTATGACGTCATTCGATTATCGTTTGAATCCAATTTACGCGATTAAAGAATGCTCGTCTTGTGGAAGTTTGTACACTTCAAACTGTGGTTGTTCGAAAGGGAGTCTTGGAGACAGAATAACTTGTTCCAATCCCAAACTCGTCTCAACGACCCTTTAAAATTGAAAATTTTTGTCTCGATTGTGGAGACCCAATTCATGGTTTTCATTGTCAAGGATGTGCTCTAATACAAAAGACATTCGAGGAAGTCCTTCAAGACTTCCAAGACACTTCCGAGTCATCCGATGACAATACCAACGTTGTTAATGCTCCTCGAGAGCCAATCGTTGTCAAACACAACCCCGGTGAAAATTCCTCACCAAGTCCTCCACACATTGACCATTGTTGTCACGAGTGCGGTGATTCGTTAGATGGAATCTTTGTCGACAAATTAGCACTTGATAATTCTTGTGTGAAAGGTGCCTCATAACGGTTTTTAATTGTCCTCCGGAATTCACGATTATCTCCTAATCCGAACTCATGCAAAAATCAAACCATTTATGATCCCTACAAACTTGCAAGTTTTGCAACCTCAATGTCTTCTTGGCACATGCAAAGATGTGGTTCAATGAATACGATAGGATTTTGAATCTATTGTAAAGTTGAAATGGAAACACAAATCAATGTTTCAACTCCGTACTCTTCTAACGATTCTCCAAGTGTTGCAAACCATCCTCCACAACCACAATACGTACCATACTCTTGTGAGATACGTGGGAACGATTCTCATTACGGTTACGATTGTCCACCTCAAGTCCCGTTTGTCTACAATCAGGACCTGTGTTTTCAATCAAAACTTTTGATTTATTTCACAAACTTCAACCGAGTCTTCCACAACAATATCTTTGTTTGTGAAAATTGCGGGGGCCTCATGAAACCTTCCAATGTCAACCATTGAATGAATACAATTATCATGGACAAAAATTCTTGTGCAATGAATCTAATTCTTTTTGGTTTGACCAAGCTCACCCCCCCAGCAATAGACCGTCGAATAATCAAATCGTCAGTTCACAAAATGACCTCTAAATTTCCTCAAAATAAGCTAATGGGAACAAATGACAACCTTAACGTGATTGGTTGATCAAGTCATACAAAAAAGAAGAAGAAAAGCGAATCGCAGGAAGAACAAGCGCTAAAGAACTGATCTTAGGAAGATTCCCATTTGCTACGCAAGATGACGAAGACAATACCATTGCATTCACACCCGTTTTAAACCAATCGAGGAACCCAGATACTCTCTAAGTATGGGGGAACGACATCTAGACACTACTCCAATCGGAATCGGACGAATTCATAAAGTCTAGTGTTGAGGACCTTGTCCCAATCCCAAGTGAGTCCGAGGGTATTCCCGACAAAATGTGTGATATGCCTCTTTGTGAAAATACCACCCCTCTTAATGCTCTCAATGAACATTCTGAGATTGTTGTCAATTCCGACGATGATAATTCTTCAAGTGAAGAACATTATCCCTACGGAGAGAAATCGATATGACGATGCATTATCTCCCGATGTTGAAATCTGACAATTAGAAGAGTGGGGATTTGTTGATCCGGAAGTTGGAAGGATTGATGATGACATTCTTTTAACAATCAAAGACGATATCCTTTCGTAGAAAAATTGTAGAATGTCAATCTTCTTATATGCTAGAACGAATCATTAATACATAAATCATACTCCATCGTCCGAAAGTTTGATCAAGTCTACCTCCACATTTCCTATCTTTCTTGGAGGAGACTAACACCTTGATAAATTCTATCCCGCATCTCTGAAACTTCCGCTTTAATCCCAGAAGAATAAGTAGTAGGCAGTCCCACGTACTCTTCTGATTATCTCATCGGATATAAAGCTTTCTACATTGATAACGATCATTTTAAAGAAAAGAGTAGTGGCAGTACCACTACTCATGTTGATTTTTCCATATGATTCGTTTATCTTTGTCTTCGAATGATCAGTTTCCTCCTGCCGGATAGGGAGTGACATAACATGAGAGTTCGCCATGACTCACTCACAAGTAATCAATTTCTCTTCCTAATCTTTTAAATGGTTTCAAATTTAAGATTGAGCCCGATCCGGGAGATTTGACTTCTATTGACCTCGGGATTCGTAAGAATGTGTCTACAACTAATGTGAATGTACCATTAGAGGATGACCAATCTTCTCTCTTCGCTTATGTTGTATGGATCTTTCTTGCTTTTCTCACGTATCCCGTTGTCCCTCCATATCTTCTCTCCACCAGGAATGAAGATACCATTTTTTGATCCCGCATTTCAATTTATCATTCTAATTATGCTGATGTATCTCATCGGAGTGGAACTTTCAATGACAATTTAATGTTTATCCAACCACTTGAATGAAAGTCTGATGATGATTTTATCTTCACATGCTTTCCCAGGACCAATTGATTCGGGGTCGAGTCGAGCTTGTGACTCGGTTAACAAAAACAAGGCGCTTCGTGGGAGGCACCCCATGCTTATCAGTAGTATGTAATAAATAAGTGTTTTTGTGTGTGAAGGCTAGTTTTCTTCCATTACCCGTGTTTTGTCCATGTTTTGTGTGCTTTGTGTTGTATGTCCAGGATTTCCCGGTTTGTGAAGACTCTCAAGTATCCACAAGAGTTTCACATCCTCAGCTTCATTTTGGGAATCCAGTATCCAAATCTAATCGACTAACGTTTTATCTTTTGGCACACTTCATAAACGGCCTTAGATTTTACGTAGGAACCCTTTGAAAACATCGAGGACGATGTTTTAGTTTCTATTTATGGGGGATCATCGATTTGATTTTTTGCCTGCAGACTTGTTATCAACGTAATCCGTTTAAAAAACCAACCAAATTTTTGCAAATAATACCAAAAAAAAAATTGAAAAAAAATTTAAAATTTTTCAAAAATAAAATAAGTGTTTTGTCACAGTTTTGACTTTCCTGATGGGTAGAATGAGAATAATTTTTGACTCGATCGGGCGTGTTGAGCCCTAACTAGTTCCCTCACTTAACCAGCTTGTAGCTAAGCTTTCATCCACGAATTCGATTGCTTCGAATTTAATAAGGTGAAGAACATAGAAGATGATAGAGTTAAATATAAGTTTATGAGCTGAGACAAGATTCTTCTAAACTTATATGAGTAACTTGTGCTTTTTCTCACTTACGCTTCTATCCACCCTAATCATACGTGCTTAATTCAATTCACTAAGTCAATCACTGTTTTAAGAAAAAGCTTCCAAATTGTAACTTGATTCTTCAAAGCGAGATTTTCTGTTCTTAATAATATCGAAAGTTAAAATCCAAAGAAGCATGAAGGAAGTATGACTGCAAAATGCAAGAATATTGAAATTAGCCAATAAAGCATACATTTGATTATATGGAACAATAAAAGATGTGTCGATGATATCCCACTATCCGCTAACCCACGGAGGTTGGGGTTCAAACTAAGACATCTTACTCTAAGGAATAGGTGTGTTGTGATATCTCACAGACAATCGAGGTCTAGGTGAAGGGTTCAAACTAAGACACTTATCCATAGCCATAATAGAAATAAGGATGTTTTGTGATTTCCACTACGCCAGCAACGGGTGGGTTTTTCAACTAAGAACAAAATGCGGTCGTTGGTTGTGATAATCCTACTAGGAGAGCGAGGCCTAGGTAGTGTTCAAACTAAGCAACGCATTCCTAGCTTTAAGAAAACTTAAGATTAGTAATGAAGAAGATGTTGTAATAGTTCTACATTTAAAATCTCGTTCTTTAAATCAAGGTTACAAGGTCCTAATAATATGTAGCTATTGAGTCATGATTCATCTGAATCACGACTAAGGAAACTAATTGATTATGGTTGTTGAAATGAACACACACATTTAAATCCATACATTCTGTTGGGAGTAAAAGTTCACCATTCATAAGTATACGAGTGTTAGCATTAGACTTATAATTGACAAATGATCCTTGTTTAATTGCTTTGTTTTTTGGAACTAGTGAAAAACGGACGATGAATTTAGTCCCGTCAGGAACATCCGTAGATTATTCTAATGACGTTTTCCATTCTAGATCCCAGTATTAATAAAATACAGGAAGTCAAACAGGTATTCGAGAAATGAAAAAGAAAATCCAAAAAATATTAGGGATAGTTTTAGTGTACCAAATATAAAAATGGTGAAAACAGACTTGTCGAAGCTGTTGAATCTTTAGTTTCGCCTTGTACTGACCAAACTTTTCTTACTTTGCAAAGTTATTAGTCCAGGTGATTGAGATCTTAGTTTTCGTAAAATTTTTACTTCATACACATTGCTTGAGGACACGGCAATACCTTAGTATGGGGGATTAGGTATGTGCATAATTACACATACTTTTTTACCATTACAAACGAGCTAAAATAACCAAAAACGGACCTTAAAATGCCAAATATACGCTTGTTTTGCTACTTGTGATTGTGCAGGAACGGAATAATTAGAAAAGGGACGAAAACCAAAGCCAAAACGACAAAACCGAACTCGAATGGAAAAGACGTGAAAGAAAACCAAATCGAAAGCCAGAAAAGTCAGATCAAGTCAAAGTCAACAGAAAAGTCACTGGTCAAAGTCAAATTCAAACCGAGTCAACCCCGAGACAAAATTCCATCAAAATATTAGTTTTAAGGGACTAAAATGTAATCCCTAAAACATATACTTTAAAAGAAACTAAAGAGTAAAAGAAAGACAAGGGGGAAAACTGCCATTATGGAAAAGATGACACGAGGCCAAAGCGCCAGTCTCATAAGCATTAACCACCAAGGACCTACGGTTGCAAAAGTTATATAACTCTTGGTACTTGTTTTGTCAAGTCCCCGAAAGTTAAATAACCACAAGGAACAATTGTGCAAGGATTCACAAAGCACATCGGAGGGCAAACTTGCCATTTTCCTAAACCTGCACACACCGCCCCTGTCACTTCCTTTTATAACTTTAATTTCCGCGCCATTTTGAAACCCCCTAAACCCGAAAACCCACAATCACGGTTACCAACGCCCTTCTTTTACCCTGCAACCCAAACCACCCCATGGTCAAACCTCTCCCCCCTCCTCCACTAATCCCACTTGGCAATCCCACACTTCCCCATGACAAATCCAACGGCTGTGATGAATAATCTTTGAAGAATTAAGGGTCAAGATTGTTTTGGTTTGCTCTCACCAAACAAACACAACAAAGAAGCTGCCCAGCTTATAAAAGAAGAAGAAGACAGAGGTTCAAAGTCAGTTGTTTTTTGTTTTCAATTTTTATTTTGTAATTTCGTCAATATTAAGCAATTTCTTTCAAACTTTTAGCAATACGATTTAAGCACTTGTACTCTCTTCCTTTCCTCTTGTACTTCATCATTTTAGCAATAACAATTCAGTTTTCAAGTATTTTTTGTTCTTTGATTTCCATTTTAAGCAAATTTCACTCAATAAGCTCTCAATAAGCTCAATTGAGCTTATTATTGTTCACAAGCTCAATTTCAGTCAAATTGTGTTTTTAAGCATTTCATTTACTCACTTTAATCAATTTGAATCAAAAGCATGATAACTTGAGGTGATTTGTGTTCATTTTGGGAGCAACAAGGCAAATAAGCTAATTTCAGTCAGTTTAATAAATGGATTAGAGGCTAGGACAATAGGATCAAGCTTTTTAAAGTCACTCACTCAGATAGAGTGACTTTAGTGCTGAGGCTACAAACTCAGGTTTACTTTCTACATTTCAATTTAGCAAATTTATAGCTTATTTCAAACTGCTTATTTCTTTTAAATCCTAATGATTCAAACCTGTTCATTTAGTGTAATTAGCTTATAGATTTAATAGATTTAAGTTTCCTTAGTGTAAAATCAAGTTAGTTTTTACCTTTTTCAATTCTGTCAATTGATAGCAGTAGGTTAAGCTAGTAGAGAAACTAGCTTAATCTCATTAATAAGCTGTTACTTTTATTGTTAAAATAGCTTAAGTAGGTCAATCTAAATAGAAGTAGATAAAAAGTTTAAGTTGTTTTAGCTTTTATATAGATTTTGAATTCAACTTAGCTTTGACAGTTCACTATAAAAGAGTGTTTGGTATAAGCTGTAGTTGACTCTTAAAGTCAACTACACTCTGTCAAAACTTTTCATTTAGCTGAGCTAGGACATATAACAAGGTTTTAAACAATTTTTAGAAGTTAGCTTTTAGAATTCCACAATTTTGAGTGTAAAAACTTGTATTTGCACCAGGGCAATTTTTTATAGTGAAAGGATTTCAGAAGCTAGTTTAGCCATAACAGTATAGGAGCTCACATTAAGGAATGTAGTTTAGGTACATGTTGTTTAACTGGTTTATGATTTAAAAATAGAAGTATAGCTTAGCATTTTTATCTCTTTGCCAAACTAATCAGCAAATCAAAAAAAACAAAGCACATTTGATTTTTAAGCATTAATTTCATTATTTTAAAATTAATTTCTAGTTTGAATTTGTAAAAACCTTTTATCTAGGTTGATTAAAGGTAAGTAGGGTAGCTTATTGTTAGAATTTCAGCATTAGAAGTTTAAAAATAAGCAGTTTAGCTTATTTGAAAAAAGCATTCTCAGAAATAAGCAAAAACTAGCACTTTTTAATATCAATTTTCTTGTTATTTTAGTTTAACATTAGCTTATTTCTTTTCAAATACCTTTAGTGTACATCTTAATCTCCAAATAGCTTCTTTTAGTTTCAAATTTCATCTATTAATAAGCTAGTTATAAGCAAAACTTGAAAAAGCTCCTAAACATCAGTGTTCTGTAAACCAGTTTCAGAATTGCTTATCTTTTCAGTTATCTAGTAGTCAAAAGTTCAAAAATTGACTTTGTAAATGTTGTTTAGAATAAGCCACAAATAATGTACTATCCAGAAGCATAAGATACGAGCACAACTCCAATCTACACTACACTCCCCCCGCACCCCGCTTACCAAACCACCGACCTCACAACACCAACCCAAACTTTGTAGTTTTAAGTTATTGCTAAAAACTCAACGTATTTTCAATAAGCCAAAATAAGCTAGGAAGCGTAGGTATGTTTTTGAACTTTTTTTCATTAGTTCAAGGTAAACGTTTCAATTGTTGTGTTAAAAATCTTCATAATTTGCCACGCCAACCCTTTAGTTACGTCACTTACCACTTTCCACTCTAACCTAGAAGTTTTTCCGAAAAATACAAAAGGGGTAAAGACAAGAAGGTAAGGGCCCGGGTGATGCAAGACTCGAAAAAAAAAAAAAGAACCCGGGACCTCCATACAAACCCCCTTTATAACATCACATACCACTGAAAGCCCCTTGGTCCTTTTTTCTTTAAAGACTACAATGTCAGTGGTATTTAAGGGGTGTTTTGGCTTATAAGCTATTAAGCTGCAACAGCTTATTCGGGGGCTTATTCGTTAAGCAAATTGTTGTTTCTCATTTTTCGTAGGACTTATATGGTGTAAAGTATTTTTAGAAAAAAAATCAGAATTTTTCAAAATAGTTTAGTATTTTTTACAATTTAATTTAGCTAAAACTTTTAAAAATTCATAAAAAATACAAAAATTATCAAAAAAATATTTTGCTTTTTTAGAAAATTTTCTTTTGTCATATAGTTTGTAGGAAAAATTTAAAAATTTTCGTAGGGTCAATTTTACAACTTTTCACTTTTTAAAGAACGGGTCCGGGTACGGGATTTTGTTTTGACTCGTTTTTGGGTCAAACGAACTCCGTTTTCGGTCTAGTCTTTTTCATTCTTCGTTATTTGGTCCCTAGAGTAGTTTAGAAGTAAAAATTTCTTCGTAGGGTTATTTTTAAAGATTTTAGGTTTTTCCCCCTTTGTTCGGGATTCGGGCTCTCGTTTTCTAGTTTAATTTCGTAATTTCTAGGTTTTTCTTAAACGTTTTTATTTGTTATTGTTTAATTTGACTTTTCCACACTTTCAATTCATTTTTCTCATTCAAACTCAAATCTTCGACTGTATCGATTTTCCATTCCAGCCTCGTTGGGGATAAACGACCCGGGAACACTCTATACTACTTCTCGGTATCATTGATCTTGTTGATTTTTAGACTTATATATATATTTTATATTTTATTATATATTATATATACAGTGTAAATCTCACCAATCAGTTAGGTTGATAGAAAGTATGAACATTAGACGGATCATGAAACCTCATATTTGGATCAAAATAAGCATCCTCCAATCGTTCATTAAACACATTGTGTGACGTACTTGATTCATTCACATTAGGAACAATTTTGTTTGAAACCGATTGAGTATTCGAGGAAGGAACCGTAACTTCTTCTGAACTTTGTTGAACCTCATTATTCAATGAAGATGAAGAAGATTCCTCTTGAAATAATTCGGAAATCACATGAAAAACTTCTTCTTTGGACGGAGAAATTTCTTTGTTGGAAGTTTTAACATTCGTTGTCGGAGATTTTTTTATCTTTGAACTATCAAAATACTCATCGTAAAAATCATGAAATAAATCTTCCAAGTCTTTCTTTGAAGTTTCTAAAACTTGTGAAACCGTTGGATTTAAAGGCTTTTCCGTTTCGTTTAAATTAGATAAACCGGGTTCTAAACTGAATTGTTTAGATGCCATTTCTGAAATCTCATCAAAATTTACATTTATGCTCTCGTGTATCTTTCGTGGACGCTTATTATAAATTCTAAATGCAGTAGATTCTTTTGAATACCCAACAAACATTTCAATATCCCAATTTTCCTTGAGCTTTCCAACATCATCATAATCATTGAGTAGATAGCATCTGCATCCAAACACATGAAAGAACTTGATGTTTGATTTTCTCTTGTTGATGAGATCATAAGGAGTTTTATCGAAACATTTGTGAATAATTGAATGATTATGTGTAAAGCAAGTTGTTGCGATGGCTTCAGCCCAAATAAATAATGGTAAGTTTGCAAATGTAAGCGTAGTTCTTGCAGCTTCGACTAAGGTACGATTTCTCCTTTCTACGATACCATTTTGATGTGGCGTTCTTGCTGCAGAAAATTGTTAAGTAATTCCTACGTCATCAAAGAAGTTAACAAGAGTTTTGTTATTAAACTCTGTACCATTATCAGTTCGAACTCGTTGAACTTGAAGTTAAAGATACACTTGGGTTTTCTTGATAAACGAAATGATCACTTCTGAAGCTTCATCTTTTAAACGAAGAAAGAATACCCATGTGTAGCATGATTATTCATCGACAACAACTAACACATATCGCTTTCCGTTTATACTTTCGACGCGCATCAGATCATACAAATCCATATGAAGAAGACAAAGTGGCTTATTTGAATCAAAAGCCGTTTTGGACTTGTGATGTTTTCGATGAATATTCCCTTGTTCACACGCGGAACACAAATGATCTTTTTTGAATTTCATCTTAGGAAGACCTCGAACAAGATTGTTTTTCACAAAGTTACTGATTGTGGCAAAATTCAAATGAGAAAGACATTGATGCAACAACCAATATTAAGAAGAAGAAGCCTTTGCTAGCAGACAAGCCAAAGATTTTGAATCGATGTCATTAAGAGCAATAGTATACAAATTCGACGAACGATCACCGATAATCAAATCTACACCATCTTCGGTTCGAACAAAACATATAGACTTTTGAAAGGAGACTTCAAGACCCTTGTCACAAAATTGTCCAACGCTAAATAAGTTACGTCATAAAACTTTGACATTGTAAACTTTCTTGATCGTCATTGATCAAATAACCACATCTCCATAGCCAGCAATCACCAAAAAATCATCATTGCCAAAGCGAACCGTTCAAAGAAACTTTTCAACAAAATTTGTCAAAAGAGCACGATTACCCGTCATATGCTTTGAACATCCTGAATCAAGAATCCAAAGACAAATCTAGACAATATTCAATATATAAATCACCAAAGACATTCAATAAACTTTGGTACCCATTTAAAAATGGGTCCCATTGAGTTAGGTGCCTTAGAAATTTTATCTATTTGACGCTTAACTTTGGGAATCCATTTAGCTACGGGTTCAGCTAACAGTTGCATTTTAAGAAGCCACCTAAACAATGTTCTAGGCAAAGAGTGATTCGAATTGTTCTTAGATAGCACATTCAAAGAATCATGAGGCTTTTTCCTAAAATGCATCTTTCTAACTCGAGAATTTCTTATACTCACATCATCAAAAACATACAAATCATTCAAATCATAAAAAGCATGCAATCTTGAATTACAAGAAAAATTCATAGCATCATTACACGCATAAGCACATTTAGTATCTACATGATGAAAATTATCACATGACTACAAGTCTTTGCGAGAATATCGATTAACATTTTTGTTCAAATTTGAATTACTAAAAGAATTCAAATCAGCACAAGAAGTATTAGACAACCCTTTCTTCTTCCAAATAACACTGCTATGCTTAGGTCTTCTAACACTACTAAAAGTGTCTAAATATGAAAAATGAACAACGTCTCTATTAACACGCAATAAATTATTATTCACTTGTTTGTCATTTTGTTTGGATGATGTTCTTTTACGTCTTTTTCTTTTTGTTTTATTTTCAACATTATTTAAAGCACAAGACGTTTTTGACACTGAAATTGGTGAAACACTTTATGACACATTTGTTTTATACATTCCTAGAGCAATTACTTTTGAATTTTCCACATTGTCACAACCTTTTTCAACCATTTGACAATCATATTCACTTCGATTTTCCGATTCAAAAATTGCATTTTTCACTCGACTCATAACCTTTTGATTTTAAAAAACTCGATTATTTCCAAATTTTGTTTCTTTTTTTAAAGACTCGCCACTTCATCTTCCAAACCAATTATGATCTTTTCTAAAATCACCGTTGGAACATATAGTTTGAGTGAACTTGTTTGTTGAAATGGAGAATCAATGTTTTCAAAATATGGATTTATTATCTCTTGAAAGTAATCATCTAAAAAATTTATCTTTTCATTTACACAAGTTTCATTCAAATTTCCATAATCATATGCAAACTCAATTTTATTTTCTCTTGCTCTTTTAAATTTCTCAATTTCCAAAGCTTCATCCGAATGTGTGAGAAACATCAGAGTATACCCTAGACCGATAACTCTTTCATTGTAAAGACTAGGTATCAACTCTTTCGGTTTACAAAAATAACTTGGATTTTCAAAACCTATTCCTTTTTTACCATTATACATTTTATCCTTAGAAGGTATGATCATATGTATTGTCTGACGTGTTTGTCTAGTCTTATGAAGTTTGTTTTTACAATCATTTAATCTTTCCAAACACTTTTCAATTTCTAAATTCTTGTTACACACACCCCTCTTCTAACTCTCAAATTTTCGTTAGTTTTTCTAAAATATTCGCTTGTAACTTCAACATATTAGTATTCATCTCAACTAAGTTACGACTCATCTTAGCATACAAAATCTCTTATTCATCAATCTTATTTCAGTGATGTTTATCATTATCATAAAGATCAGAAAATTTGATCATATATTCCTATTTCTCTACATCAAGTTTTGCATACCGTGCTTTACACTTAGTGTGAGTATCAATCACAACATGTTTCACTTTGAGTTTTTCATGTAAGACTTCTGTTTAGGGAAGCAAATCATCATTCATTTTGTTCAACACTTTGATTAGTTCATTAAACTCATTGCTTTTCTCCTTAAAAATATTTACTTGATTATTCAAAACATCATTTTTATCTTGTAAATCTTTGTTTTAATTTTCAAATCATTGCTTTGTTAATTTGCTTTCTTAATATATTTTGATATTTGGCAACATTTTGATTAAACTTTGCAATCAATTTATTAACCAAATGATCTTTGTCTTCAAATTCATTATGATCTACTTCTAACTCATCATGATTTTTTTGAGATACAATATGGTTTTCATCAACATTTTCACTAGCAGATTTAATTGCATCATGAAAAGTTTCTTAATCATCATCATTGTCCACAAATAAACCATAAATAGTAGAATTATCATAATAATATGAAGTCTCATATTTAAACTCACTTTCAGAATTAAAGGAGTAATAAGATACCTCAACAATGGTTTCTTCAGCAGATGATGAGCTTTCCTCTGAATCTGAAAGAATCTTTTCCATTTTAGCCATAAAGACCATATTTACACTAAGCTCCTGATTTGAATCACTACTTGACTCCATCCAAGCTTGGTCCTCCACAAGAAGCACTTGTTCATCACTGCCTTTCTTAGCTAGCAACATCTTTGGCTTGTAGTAGTTGTAGTCCTTGACATTTTCTTTCTTGCAGTCTTTGGAAAAATGTCCTTCTTTCTTTCAATTGTAACACTTTACTTTCCTCATATCCCGCTTCTTCCCATCATATTTCTTTTCCTTTGACTTCACATACTTCGGTTTCTTTTTTGCCGAAATAGATGATGAAGAAGTTCTCAAATTGTTGTTCATTGGTTTAGCATAATACTTATTTTGGTTAAAAGCTTTTGCTAACAACGTTGTAATCTTTTTCAAATCACAAATATCTTCATCATCACTTTCTTCTGACTCTGAGTGAACTACAACTTTCTCTTTGCCTTTACTCACTTTTTTTTCTCAGCTACCAACGCTAATAGATCTGAAGTAATCACAACTGCTTTCTTCTTATAGCCTATTGCATCATTCACATCACCTTGGTTTTGCTTCAGAATGTTGTAAAGATCATCATTATTGATATCCATTAAGTTATTAGTTTTCATCATCAGTGTACCGTACTGTTTCCATTCTGGTTTCAGATTGTTCAAGAAGTTGTAATTCAACTCACAATTATCTTTCTTGTAACCACACTTCTTTAAATCATTAATCACTTGTAAGTATCAAAGATAAGTATCAAGTAACTACTCTCCTTCAGTAGCTTTGAATGTCTCGTACTCATACAAGATTGCAGCTTTCCTATCTTGTTTACCATACTCAGAACCACAAATCTACCTTTCAAGTGCATCCTGTAACTCTTGAGCAGAATCGTTGTTGTCGATAAAAGAATAAATGTCATTTAGAAGCCTTTGAATCAAAAAAGATCTAGCAAGACGTCAATCATTCAAATCCGTTTCTCTTCAGCAGTCCATAATTTGGGATCTTTAAGAACCAGAGGTGCATTCGGTGCAGTTCCATCAAATGACACTTGAGTAACAACAAGCAATGGTTGTTTACCATGAGTAATAGAATAAATCATCGCTTCACCATCCGATTTCTCTTCATGATAGTTCATAAACCGTTCACGCTGCTAAGAATATTCACCCTAATACAATAATGAAATCCTCATTGTCGAACCAACCATAATAATGTCACGACTCATCTTGACTTTCAGATGAAAATTTGATAAGAAGGATGAATGATGAAAGATTGTTGTTGTTAAAAGTAACTTCGAGGATATAGAAATTAAACTAAATGAGTTTCTACTAAATTTCCTATATGAGGTTTAGTCCAAAAATCCAAATGAGGTTTGAAAGGTGATTTCTAAATGAAGTACAACAAATATATCCCAAATGAGGTTCATCCCAAAATCTAATTGAGGTTTGAAAGGTGATTTCTAAATGAGCTACAACAACTATATCCCAAATGAGGTTCCGTGTAAAATTCCAAATGAGGTACATCCCCGAAGATTCTATATGTAAATAAATGCCAAATGAGTTTTCACTTGAATTCCAATCGAGGTTCGAGATATTTTTCAGTTAAGGTTCAAGTAAAGGTTCCAATCGAGGTTCCAAAACACTTGTACCAAATGAGGATAGATGCTTTCTAGTTGAAAAGACAATTTCACCCTTTATGTAGAAAATGAGGTTTATAGCCAAATGAGGTTGAAGTAGTGAATCTGGATGAGGTTTGTGTAGAAGAATTAATTGAGGTTTCCTACTTTGAAGAGTAATTAAGGTTGAAGTCCAAATGGCCAAATGAGAAGCTCTAAGAATCCTATAATAATTAGGATTATGAAAAGAAAGTATTGGTGTTGCAAATTTAGATGAGGCTACACAAGTTAGTATTGTCTATGCTAAGACTGCTAAAGAGTATGAAGCTTAGCAAAATGTAAAACGTGTTGAGTAACATGAGTTGGATGAGGATGTTGAGAAGTTAGTGGAAGGAAAAATTCTATTGTTGATAAGTTTGCTGATGAAATGATGCTAAGTCAAGAAGATCCCGACACTAGGATAGATCCAAGGAGTCATAAAGAAAGTCTAAAGGCAAAGAAAGTTAATGAGTATGTCTTTGTTGATGAAGAAGTAGAAGAAGAAACAGCTGAAGCTGTGTTGCTTAGGAGAAAAGGGAATGGTAGTTTGGAGATTAGGTATACACCCCTCGCCACACCTACTGGATCCCATAGGACTGAATCTTTATCTTAGGATAAGGAAAAACTCCAGGAATTGACGGCTTTCAAACCATCATCTTCATTATCCAAGTCAAAATTTGATCGTGCAAGACATCTTTGCGTGGCCATCGCACGTATGACAAGTCGTCAACGGTATATGCTCCAACATATGAATAAATCATTTATGCCCATGTACGACATCAACACCCTTACGAAGAAGTTTGAAGAGACACTGAAAGAAGTGGTTCCTATAATGGTCAACAATCTACTAATCAGAACATGAAAGATAATATTCCATAGCTGGTAGTTGAAGGAATTAGGCTGGAAAGGGAGAAGACCAAAGTTGATATTGCTTCTATGGTTGTTGATGTTCTGAAAAAGGAACAAGAATGAACAAGAGCTGCACTTTCATCTCAAGTTTCTCATGATATAGCTACTAATGTTCCTCCTCAGGTTGATACATTTCTTAGGAACTATATGAACAATAATATTCTTCATGTGCATCCTACATCATCTTCAAGTTCTTTGATTCCTAATCTACAATATCAATTGTATTTACAAATGAGGGATGATGTACAACTACAACATGATGATTTTGCTATATGGATTGCATTGCAGTACAAGTACGAGAAACCTTCTTCTCATGTTGAACCATGTTGGACTAATGTTTTTTGCAGACAAGATCATAAAGATCATCATGATGATGATGCTCGTCCTAAGGGGGAGAGCAGTGCGAAAAAGAAAAGAACATCTAATAAAGGTACATATACAATGGGTGAATCATAATCAAAGGCTATAGAAGGTTCGTATCAAACTGAGTCATCTACTCAAGAACAACAACAAGAGTATGATTTGTGGATTAAAGATCAAGGAACTCATGATGATGAAGTACCAACTAAGGAAGTGACACCATAGTTTTTGGATGAATCATGGATCCTGACTACTGATGATCAAAAACATATGCAAGATGCTCTTTATGACATGATGAGTAGCATATGTAATTCAGGAGAAGAACATGGTTATCATCTTGATCAAATAAAGAGACACATGGAGAATTAGATAGTATGGGAAAGTAGAACAGAATATGTGACAATTGACTTTTTTCAGGTTCATATTTTACCATAAACTTGAAATATGCTACTTTGAACGGAAACGTGCTTGATTTAACCTAAAACCAGGAAGTGATCCCGTAAACTGTGAAAAACGTCTTTGGACGCACTTTGACTTTCGACTAAGTTTAGTCTACTCATATACATATAGTTTTATAACTTTTACGTAGGTCATGTAAACTTGCATTTTTGACACTTGCATGCATGTGAAACATACCCAATACTACTCACCACCTTTACTAATACCCTATATACTTATACACTTACAAAAATAACTCATTTCCCTCCCCTTTTCTTCATCAAAACTAGACCGTCCTTACCATAGTACAACAACACCTTCTTGTCTCCTTATATCACCATATACCCTTTAGTTAAACCATAAAACATCCATCCCTTCACCAATGTCAACCACCCTTGAAACTCCCCCTAAACCCACATTTTTGGCATCTAAAAAACCTTCCCCATGCTGTCCTTGTATCTCCTAGGATCCCCTAAAACCAACAATGTAAGTTACTACATGGTTACCTTTAAGAACTAACTAGTTACACCATTTATTTCCCTATAAATAGAACCCACATTCCCTTCTTTTATCACACTTAAACAAGAACATTTCACCCTCTCTTTCCCACTAGAAATCAGCAACAACAAAGGTCAAGAACAAGGGTATTGAAGTTTTGGTGTTAAAGGTTATAAAAACTAAGGTCTACATGACTTTAAGGTGTTTTTAGGGTTTTCGGGTTGATTTCATACACTTTTCTTGATCATCTCCTCTATAGACACACACACACACACACACACACACACACACACACACACACACACACACATATATATATATATATATATATATATATATATATATATATATATAGTATATAATATCTATTCTATTGCTGAATTCATACTTATCATTACATGCATCTATAGATAACAACATCTATCTCTCTATATAGGGGGGGTGGGAGTTTAAAGCGAGATATGAAATAGTTTTGGCTTTGGGTTGGGGTTTGAGAATCATCCGGACTGGGTAATTGTGACTTTAATACTTGTTTTCATCACTTAAAATAGATTCATTGTTAAATATCTTGTTACTACACATATATATAATTTCCTAGGTTTATCATGTTCAAATATTACAACCCATGGTAGCGTTCGTATATTTTTAAATTGAAACTTGGAAGTAAAACGTTGCTGAGTGCACATCTTTAGGCTCAATTTTGAGTACTTTAGACTTAGATTGAT
This sequence comes from Tanacetum coccineum, assembly GCA_026074375.1. Classification (NCBI taxonomy): domain Eukaryota; kingdom Viridiplantae; phylum Streptophyta; class Magnoliopsida; order Asterales; family Asteraceae; genus Tanacetum; species Tanacetum coccineum. Next base: position 78,325 of record BQNB010000331.1, read on the forward strand.
GGACAGTGATAGTTGAGGAATATATACCCAACATGGCAACTTAAACATAGCAAGTTGAATCATTAAAAACAGACTAATAACGAAGAAGTTATGGCCATTTGAAAATAGAAAAAAGTCATCTGGAACACATATTTTGACAGCAAGTGTCAAAAATGGCCTGATCGACCTACTTTGGGGCTGTTTTTAGGCACTTTAAGGTCCGAATCTAAAGAAATGATAGTTGAACTATTTGTAGTACTCATAGAGTACTAACTATAGAACATAGCTTTGTACCAAAAGGATAAGTAACGGCTAAGTTATAGCCTTGAAAAGTTGAGTAAAAACCACTGTATAAAAAGTGTTGAAACTTTGAAATTATTGGAAAACTTTTGTTTAAATCTTTTTTAACTTGTAAAACATAGACACAAACATGTAAATATGATACAAAGTTTATTAAAGTGCATATGCAATGTTTAACTTCATTTTCATAAGCCTAAAGCACCTCGTTATATAATTAGGTCGCGGTTAGAACTTTGTACTCTCGTTTGTACTTGTGATTTTCTAGATTGTACTACTACACTTAAGGTGAGTTTCATTGCCCCACTTTTACATGGTTTATACTTGTTTTGCAACACTTGAGGTGAGAATACATTGCTCGTTTTACATATGAACACGAGTACTTTAAACTTTTATGAATTGCCTAAGTTTCTCTATTGCCATGAAGTCTCCACTATCATGATCCATTAATTAATTTGTTTAAGCACGAATGCCATGGATAGATCTATTGGGGTTGACAACCCCCGTTCAACGGACTCATCTTCATTTGAGGTATTACTTTAATGTTTTCGCAAAACATCAAAATTCGAGGTAGGAATCTAACAGACTGGGATTTGCACATAACGTTAAAGCTTCGGTGTCATGAGCTTAATGTAATAGTCATACTTTTTGTGTGATATTGTATTTGTTATAATAGTCACATATACTCGGAAACCTTATGGTCCACACTACTTTTACTGAACGATTTTGATTACTAAAATCTATAAACTTACCAACTTTATGTTGACACTTTAACATGTATCTATCAGGTTCTTAAGTTCTTACATGGCTAGCTTTATGGAGTCGCATCTTCAAAGTCTTTCCTGCATAACTATGATTATTTGGATGTCATTCAAACAATTTATCATTTTGTATTGAAACTATTGTTAGCCTTAGAAATTTTCAAAGTCGAACAAGAATATAACGGTCATATTTATTAGTGTCGGTCTATGTGATAGGAACTTTGTAATTGGATAGTCGGGTACACAGACTTAGACTTTAAGCTAATATTGTCCATGTATCAGGCCAAAAGCCAAACATAAGCCAAGCCCGACCCATGAAAGTTAACCCTATGTGTCCCTTGTAGTCAAGCCTATATAAACAACCCTCTTAGCATGTTAGGAGGGTGTTGGTCTCATTGTAATCTCACTTAGCATTTTACAAAGTTTCCTTCCACCTCTCTTCTCTTTCTCTCTAGCTTTCAGAATTCTTCAACTCTCTCACTATATATATATTCTTTCATGGTTTTGTATTTATGTTGTGATATGGGATAGTTTTACGGGTTCCTACATGTGGTATAAATCTCCAAGGGAAATTTGGTTGTGTTTTGTGGTTAAAAAATTGAGTTTTTATTCAAAATGTCACTGTTTTGGAAAAGTTTATAGCTTTCGAAAAAAATTCAAAAACGTCTTATTCTATGATTTTTAGTGTTAAAGTTTAGATTTTTAAAGCTTATTAGTTAGTTTAGAATAAGTTTTATTAAAATAGCTAGGAGCTTTAACGTTATTTTAGCTTGTCTTTCTATTTATACTCGTAGGAAACCCTCATCAAAAACAAGTTCAAAAATCGTTTTTAATTAGACATGATTTATAATGTTTGTATTCTTATGAAAGATTTATCCGCCTATAACAAGTAATCATAAAAATCTCGGATTAAAACACGTAATGCGGTTTTAGAGTGATTTTTGCAAACCGTGTACGAATTCGTGGTTCGAAAATAGTACTATCGGAAAGTGAGGTTTCGGAAATAATACTTTTGGAAATTAGGGTTTCGTAAATAAGGGTTTCAGAATATAGCACCTTCGAAACTTTTGGTTTCATATTTTGAAGTTTCGGAACTTGTGGTTTCGGTTCCGGAAAGTGTAGTTTTGGATTTTTTTTTGTGGTTTAGGTTTTGGAAATTGTGGTTTCAGAATTCAGAATTAAGGCTTTGGAAATTGTGGTTTCGGAATTAAGGGTTTCGGAAATAGTGGTTTCGGAACTTGTGAATTCAATCCAAACGTGTATGGTTTACTTACTAAATTTCGACCTAAACATTCATGGATAGTTCATTGAAACACATTAACAACAACACAAATGTCAACTACAAGACAACTATATTTTCTTAATATCCATAATCCATTCACAACAAATGTCAAAATGTCTAATAATCTTCAGACAAACACTACAAGTGCTCTTCACAATGCGATCATTGAAGCCGGGGGCAAAGATCGTTCACCAATGTTAACACCTGGTAACTACGTTCAGTGGAAAAACTGAATTAGAAGATTAATTGATACAAAACAAAATCGTGAACTCACACATTACTGTACTGAGAATGAACTGTATCAATACAAAGAGACTGTTGTTCCTGCTACACTTGGTATTGATGATGCTCCACCAATACGTGAATCAAGAGTAAAGGAGACATAAGAAACTATTTCAAAAGAGATAAGGAAGAAGATTGATGTTGAAGCTAAAGCAGTTCATATCATACTTACCAAAATAGATAATGATATCTACTCTATAGTTGATACATGTCCCAATTATAAGGAAATGTGGAAAGTAATTAAACGTTTGAAACAAGGTGAGAATATCAACAAGCAGGATGTGGAAACTAATCTCTACTGGGAATTGGGGAAATTCATATCTAAGGATGGTGAATCACTTGAATCGTACTACTCAAGGTTCTACAAGATGATGAATGAGTTAATTAGGAATCAATACATCATTAATAATCATCACGTGGATGTTCAGTTCTTACTTTAACTTAAACCAAAATGGAAAAGGTTTGTGACAATTATTAAGCAAAGTCAAGATTTGAAGAATGTCTCCTACCACAAATTCTTTGACATCCTGAAGCAACATCAGAATGAAGGGAATGAGATTCAAACTAAAAGACAAGCGAGGAATGCTAACTCACTTGCACTTGTTGCTACTACTCAACAACCATTTTATAATCCTCATCCAAACCTACTTCCTACACTCAAACATCAACAAACAAATCACAAGATGCTACCAAAGGAAAAGGAAAAGAGATTGTTAAAGCTCTTTCTCCACCTGAGTCAGGTCATGAAGTTATCAGTGATGAAGAAGAGACTCCAAGGGACAAGGAAATTCAAAAGCCAATGGCATTAATCTCAACATCCTTTAAAAAGATCTACAAACCCACCAACAACAACCTTGGAACTTCATCAAACACCAGGAACAAGAAGTTTGATAATACTCCAAGGTTAGATAGAAGAATTGGGTATGACAGACAAATTGGGCAGTATGAGAATCAGAGGGCTGTTAATGTTACTGGGAACAGGGAAAATGTAGGAACTCTGGTAGTGCATCAAAATGGGATTTAATGTTTTAACTATAAAGAGTTTGGGCATGTAGCTAAGGAATGCAAGAAAGCAAAATGGCCAAGGGATTCTTCTTATCATAAGGAAAAGATATTGATGTGTAAGCAATAAGAAGCTGGGATTCAGATAAGTGCAAAGCAATATGATTGGGTTCAAGATTCAGATGAAGAAGAAGAAGATCAGGAATTGGAAGCACATTATGTCTACATGGCTAAGATTCAAGAGGTGATTGCCGCTGTTGATGCAAAAAATGAACCTATCTTTGACAAAGAGCCATTGGAAAATATCATAGAAATTATCCTGTTCATCGTCAACTTTGGGTGCACAAAGTACATGACAAGAAATCTTAAGCTTCTAATTAATTTCATAGAGAAATTTCTGGGTATGGTACGATTTGGTAATGATCAATTTGCACCGATTCTTGGATATGGAGATCTGGTTCAAGGAAACATCACAATCAAACGGGTTTACTACGTCGAAGGCCTCAATCACAATCTTTTCTCAGTTGGTCAGTTTTGCGATGCGTATTTAGAAGTTGCATTCAGAAAATCTACATGTTTTATTAGACATGTTTAGGGAAACGACTTACTTACAGGTAGTTGTGGATATGATCTCTACATAATTTAACATCAAGAGTCATCTCCTCCTAATCTAATTTGCTTCATGGCTAAAGCTTCAACATCTCAAGCATGGTTGTGACATCATCGTCTATCTCATGTAAACTTCGATACCATCAATTGTTGTCTAAGAAAGATATTGTGATGGTCTACCAAAACTAAAATGTATCAAAGACCATCTTTGTTCTTCTTGTGAGCTGGGTAAATCTAAGCGCAACACATTCAAGTCAAAGACTACCCCAAGCTCAAAAACACGGTTAGATTTGTTACATATGGATTTTTGTGGTCCCATGCGAGTTGAAAGTATCTATGGAAAAAAGTATATTCTCGTGATCGTCGATGACTACTTAAGATATACATGGAATCACTTTCTGAGATCTAAAGATGAAACACCAGATGTTCTCATCAATTTCCTTAGAATGATTCAAAGAGGACTTCAAGCTCAAATAAGAACAGTGCAAACTGATAAAGGCACATTATTTATGAACAAGACTTTACAAACCTACTTTCAAGTAGAAGGCATCAGTCACCAAACGTCAACTGCTCAAACACCTGAATAGAACGACGTTGTCGAAAGACAGAACCATACTCTCATTGAGGCTGATCGAATAATGCTAAGCGCCGCTAAACTTCCACTTTTTTTTCTGGACTGAAGCAATTGCAACTGCATGTTACACACAAAACCGTTCACTCATAATCCCTCGACACGAAAAGACACCAAATTACATTATCAATGAAAGGAAACCTACTCTGAAACATCTTCACATCTTTGGATGCAAATGCTATATAGTTCGAGATGGTTAAAGTCTTGATAAGATGAAAGAAAAGGGTGACGCGTGTATTTTTCTAGGATATGCTCTTTTGTCTAAAGGATTTTGAGTTTATAACAAGAGAACAAGATTGATCGCCAAAACAATTCATGTAAACTTTGACGAATTACTAGTAATGACATCTGATCACAGTAGTTCAGGCCTCATAACAAAAAGTCCAGGAATGATGTCTGATCATAGCAGTTCAGGCCCCGTAACAAAAAGTCCAGGAATGACGTCTGATCACAAAAATTTAGGCCTCGTAACAAAAAGTCCAGGAATGACGTCTGATCACAATAGTTCAAGCCTCACAACAAAAAGTCTAGGAATGACGTCTGATCACAGGAGTTCAGGCCTCATAACAAAAAGTCTAGGAATGGCGTCTGATCATGATAGCTTTGGCCCCGCAATACAACGTTTGACAATGACGTCTGAACAAAATAGTTTAGGCCCTGCACCTTAATGTCAAGATAATCTTCCTTTAACAGATACAACTGATACTCCATCAATATCAGAATTGGATTTGTTGTTCAGTCCTATGTTCGATGAATACTTCAAAGGGGAGAATGAAGTTGTATCCAAGCCTTCTGCTGTCTTTGATAAACAACATACAACTCAATCTACAACAACACCAGTTGATGCAGACTCACCTACATTGATTGTTCACAACACACCTGATGCAACAACTCTAACTACACAAGTTTATGTTGAAGAAGATAACAACAATCAAGCAGATGATGCGATGTTTGACGCATATGAGTTCAATAATCCTTTTGCTACACTGGTAACAAAAGTTGGTGAATCATCTTCATGTCCAATCAATCAGTCAAATATGCACCAGTTCAACCAAAAACATCCGTCTGAACATCGTTGGACTAAAAACCATCTGTTGGAACAAGTTCGTGGTAATCCTTCAAAGCCAGTTCAGAATAGAAGACAACTTGCTATTGATCCAGAAATGTGTATGATCCCACTCACCATGAGTAAAGTTGAACCAAAGAACATCAAAGAAGCAATGGTTGATCATGTGTAGATTACAGAAATGCAGGAAGATCTTTATCAGTTCGACAGACTCGGTGGGAATTTGTTGACAAACCCTTTGGCAAAACAGTTATTGGTCTAATGTGGTTATGGAAAAACAAGAAAGATGAATAGAGTATTGTTATTCGCAACAAGGTGCGTCTAGTATCGAAGGGGTTTCTTCAGGAAGAGGGCATCAATTTCGAGGAATCTTTTGCATCAGTTGCTCGATTGGAAGTTGTACAGATTTTCATAGCCTACGCTGCACAGAAGTCATTTCCTTTCTACCAGCTGGACGTCAAGACAAATTTTCTTAATGGTCCACTAAAGGAAGAAGTATATGTCAGTCAGCTAGATGGGTTTATAGATCTAGATCATCCAGAAAGTGTTCACCGCCTCTAGAAAGCATTCTATGGACTGAAACAGGCTCCAAGAGCATGGTATGATAAACTCTTATAATTCATGATTTCAAAAGGATTCACAAAAGGTACTATAGACCTTACCCTATTTACGATAAGATATGAGGAGGACATATTATTTATGCAAATTTATGTAGACGATATAATTTTCAAGTCCACCAACCCAAAACTATCTAAAACGTTTGAGAAGTTAATGCACAATAAATTTAAAATGTCCATGATGGGGCAGTTGAAATTCTTTTTAAGACTTCAGATTTACTAATCCCCATGAGGTATCTTTATCAACCAAGCAAAGTATGCTTTGGACATCCTTAAGAAGCATGGTACACAAATGACCACTAAACCTATGATTGATGCAGATTTGAATGGAATACCCATAGATCAAATAACATATCATAGTATGATCGGGTCACTCATGTATCTAACATCTAGTAGACCAGATCTAGTGCAAGCAAAATGTTTCTTAGCACATTATCATGTACGTCCTATAGAAAAGCACCTCAAGGAGGTTAAAAGAATCTTTCAATACCTAAAGAAGACCATCTACATGGGACTCTGGTATCTGAAGGACTCTGGTTTTGAACTAATTGCCTTTTAAGATGCTGATCACGCAGGTTGTTTAGATACGTCTAAGAGTACATTTGGTAGGATACAATTCCTAGGTGACATGTTAGTGAGTTGGTTATCAAAAAAGTAGGACTGCGCAACAATGTCTACAACCGAGGCCGAGTATGTGTCTCTATCTGCTTGTTAGATGCGAACACAAATGACAGATTATGGCTTCCACTTTGATAAAATACCTATGTATTGTTACTCAAAGGCAGCCATATCCATCTCATGCAATCCGGTACAACATTCTCGCACCAAGCATATCAATGTCTGATATCACTTCATCAAGGAGCAGGTAGAAAATGGCATTGTGGAATTGTAGTTTGTCAGGACAAATTACCATTTAACAGATTAATTTATGAAAGCTCTTTCAAAAGAAAGGTTTGATTACTTGGTCTACCTACTCGGTATGAGATGTTTGACTCCGGAAGAATAGGAGGTCCTGGCAAACGAAATTGCTTGAATATCTATCAAACATCATCGTTGTAAATAATTTTGAAAAAAAAATATATAAAAATTAAAAGCAAGAAAAAGAAAATACAAAAATAGAAAATCTTCAAAAAGAAAATACAAAATCAAATTTTTTCAAAAATACCAAAAAGAATCTTTTCGACATGTCTCTTGGAATCGATAACATTTGCGTACCTAGAAATGTTGATTAACATTGACATGGGTATGTAAATGAAGTTCGAGCAAGAGTACAAACGTTTTAAAACATGTCATTTTTAATTATCTTAAATGGATTAGATTTACTTCAGAATGTAACCCGAACCCGAATGTCACATGAGACTATACGCTTCGGTGCGCTTACTCTAAGAAAAGAAGAGAAATCTTTTTACAGTGGTTTTCAAAATTATTGAACATAATTTTTCAAGTGCTTTCAATGTCAATTACTTATGGTATCTTTCAATACTTGTGGTATCTTTCAATATTTGTGGTATCTTTTAAAAGTGTGTGTTCAACACTCCTTACTCATGAAATTTTCAAAAGTCGAATCATTTTTTATAAGTGGATCAACTTTTGGAGGGAGGTTTTAAAAACCAAAGCCTTTAATGTTTTTGGGTACATCTCATGAACGTTAATTTTTATGTACCAAAAACATTAAGTGGATTTAAAGTGTTACTTCAATTCCATTTAACAAATACCCAGTGCACACACTAATTTGGGTATTCTCGAATACTCTTGCATTTTTCTTCGGATAATGTCCAATGGTGAAAGGTCTAGCATACTAGTACTTGTACAACGTGTGTTATACCGAGGCATCCTAACTCCATACCTAAACATATTTGTAGTGTCTTATCATTTTTCTCAAATAGTGTCATATTTTTCATGTGGTGACACACATATATTGTTGAGGGGGAGCAATCAAAAAAATGCTCTATAATATTCATGCTTAAATATTTTTCTTCCCATAAAGCTTCTTTAAGTCTCAAATTTTAATCAACTGGTATGAAAATACTAATAGATTAGTTATTTTCATAAGGGGGAATGTGATATATAAGACTCAAGAGTTTAAGTACAAATAATTAACTATTTCCTCCATAAGCTAAACAATTTTAAATATCGATGCACATGTGTAGGGGGAGCATTTCAAAAAAATGAAACTCTCAAAGTGTTAAACGTTTTGATTTATATTAAACACTTTGATTAATTTTTAAATGGTTTTATGGTTACGATGTCTATACCCAACAACCAATTAACTCACGACATCAATGAAGTCATAAGGTGGTTAAGTATAGGTATTAGTCCTATAATCTAACCAGAACCGAAGGGATCTATCCATGGAGATTCCATAGTTAGATTAGAAGTCCTTAGGTATGATTTGGAGATGAATGAGAAAAGGGAATAATGTTGACTAAGATATGAGTTATCACCGGAACAATCACAACATGGTGATAATAATGACATCTTGGTAAACATTGAATGGGTTGAAGAATGAAAAAGAAATGTAAGGATAAATGGTGAACAGAAAAAAGCCCTCCATACAATCTAGGCAGAAACTGGGTCAGTACATAATCTATCATAATCACAAAGATGATGTCTGGTATTAAAGAAAGTCATCATAGACCTAGTGATGCAATGCACAACCCTTTCCAGCCATTCAAGTTTCTCTCAAAAGATAATTGTCTCATTTGTCATGGAGATACACACGTTATCTATTGACATCTCACTCCGAGATTGTTGATATTAAAAAGGTGGCAGTCAGCTCCAGCCTCGAATCACTAAAACTAAAATGCACTTATTGAGTCTAGAGCCAAAAGAGATCAAATATAAATTTCATTAGGAAACAACAACAATATACACTTGGTGAACACCATTAAGTTCACAAGTTGCAACAAAGAGTCCTACGCATTATTCTTGAGATTTTGCTAGAACATTCTGAGTGATACTCTTTAATAATTAACAATGACGAATGGAAAACCTTCTAGTATCAACATCAAACAGCACTACGAGAGGTGACATGTGAAATCTTGTAAAAAATTAATCATGTAATAAATGGTAATCCAATGCGAACCGGGCCTATGATTTGATAGGAAACACCAAAATCATTGTTGCTCACCTCATAGTGTGCATCAATGATTCACCTATATTCATCCGTTATCCTTACTTGTATTGGAATCCAGATATAGGAACAGCTGTGGAATATCAGAAAGCTTCGTTAGCTCTAGATAAACCACACTTTCAGCTGAAAAACATGTTAAGGTGATTCATTTACGAGTCGAATCCTAATGACTCAGGTACAGTTATTATACTACAGAACGGTCCTCACGGAACCGGAGGTTAAATTTACCAAAACTCGATGTGTAAACAAGATACCCGTCCATGTCTTCTGCTTTATTGTTAACCCCTATAAATGCAGGTACCAATGATGGTGTAACTACCTTATTCTAGCTCCGTCATATTCACTGTTACATGCTCATTCATCAGTCAAGAGAGATAAATACATGTTGAAAGCTCAAGTACATGTTATAATAATTTTCAGCAACTTTGAATATCAAGAACTTCCTCCAAGTCATCAAGAACAAGTTACTAGATTATTAAAGTCAAACAAGGAATTGTCACTTTGGGAAAGATTGTTAGCCTTGATTAAATATGAGAGACTACAAGCTTTCAAGACATGTATGAGCATGCTGGTTCGCAAGAGATGATGCAAGATTTAAAGATCTCGAAACTCAAAGTCAAAAGACGAAGGCTCAAGATCAAAGATCACAAAGCATGAAGGAACAAAGTCTACCTCTACAATGTTTAAGACAAAGACACAAGACCGACAAAGGACAAGCTTATAAAGTCAAATCGTCTCCATGATCAAGAATGTCAAGATTTTAAATGACCACTACATTAGGGGAGAGTGTTAGCCTTTGAAATATTCAAATTCAAACAAGAATATAACGATCATATTTATTAGTGTCGGTCTACATGATAGGAACTTTGTAATAGGATGGTCGGATACATGGGCTTGGCCTTTAAGCTAATATTGTCTATGTATCAGGCCAAAAGCACAACATAAGCCAAGCCCGGCCCATGAACATTAACCCTAGGAGTCCCTTGTGGACAAGCCTATATAAACAACCCCCCTAGCATGTTAGGAGGGTGTTGGTCTAATTGTAATCTCAATTAGTATTTTACAAAGTTTCCTTCCACATCTCTTTTTCTTTCTCTCTAGCTTTTAGAATTCTTCATCTCTCTTTATATATTCTTTCAAGTTGTCGTATTTGAGTTGTAATATGGGATAGTGTTTTAGGTAACTACAACTATTGATTGTACTTAGTAGAAGACTCGATGTATTTTAAATGTATCAAATGATCACTTTTTAAATGACTCATTTAGAGGTCGTTCTTTATATCTTGTGTTCTTGTGCTATGAAGTCAACACCCCTAGTTACCTTTCCACTGTGATATTTTGGGGCAGTGACAGATTGGTATCAGACTACTGGTTATAGAGAACTAGCTGCATTGTTAGGACCAGACTATAACCGTTGCATCATAAGCCTTCCGCGCGTATAAATCACAAAACTGTCAAACATGATCATTTGCATTAACGATTTCTAAATCAGTACTATGACAATGTGAGTGATACAATGGTCTCTATACTTTTTTAAGATATTGTGAGTGGCACAATGGCTTATAAAACTATATCATGACCTTACTTGTCATAGTTTGTCAATCTTACTAGTTACCTTACTATCCAATTCTGAGTTTGAACACCCGTCTCATATCTTTGAAACACCTACGTCATCTTGTAACCTACTGCCTAGAATCATGCCGATTTATTCGAACGCGACTTAACCTGTAACCTCGTAACGTCTCATTTTTGGAACTTGACATTTGGAAACACGACTTTATAACGTCTCACTCTTCCTTACTTCTCGTGATTTGTAGAGACATGCCAACAACAAGACAAGGTCTAAGTTCTACCGCCATCGAACTACTGATAGCCCAATGTGTAGCTGATGCAATAGCTGCATACGAAGCAAACCAAAACAATGGTAGTGAAATACAAAACGAAGCTAGTGGCAGTGCTGGTGAAGTTGAGCACATAGCTCGTGGATGCTCTTATAAGGAATTTATGAAGTACCAACCCCAAAAATTTGACAGAATAGAAGGAAGTATTGACTTAACAAGGTGGTTCGAGAAGATGGAATCTGTGTTCCGCATCTGCAACTATGCATAAAATTGCCAAGGGAAGTATTCTACATGCACCTTGCTGGATGGTGCACTAACTTAGTGGAACTCTTATGTAAAAACAATTAGACTGGTTGCTACTAATGAAACAACCTGGGAAGAACTAAAGAAGAAGATGACGACGGAGGATTACTGTCCAAGAAACGAACTACAAAAAATGGAAACCAAACTTTGGAACTTGTCGGTTGAGGGAACTGAAATCATTGGTTACACTACACACTTTCAAGAATTGGCACTGCTCTGTCTCGGTATGGTCACTCTAGAATACAAGAAAGTTAAACGTTATATCTAGGGACTCACGGAAGACATTTAGGGAAATGTGGCTGCTTCAAAGCCGACCAAGATTCAGGAAGCAATTCGCATGGTGCACGATTTGATGGATTAAGATGTAAGAGCCAAGGTCGCAAAGGATGCTGACAACAAAAGAAAGCAGGAAGATGAGCAGGTAGGAGATCCTTACCAGCAACAAACCAAGAGACATGAAGTGGTTAGAGCTTACGCTGCTGGATCATGTGACAAGAAAGGATATGCTAGAATTCTACCACTGTACAACAAGTGCAACCTTTATCATCAACACGGTCCTTGTCCCGCTCAATGTGGTAATTATAGTAAGGTCGGTCACCAAGCAAGAGACTGCCAGACCCATAATTCGGTGACATGCTATGAATGTGGAGAACAAGGACACATCAAGATATACTACCCAGACTTAGAGAATTAGAATGGAGTCGAAGAAGCTTGTTAGGACCCTAACATCGTTACGAGTATGTTCCTCCTCAAAAAAATTGTTATATTTCCGTCTAAATTAATATAAGTGCCAATAGGAGTTTCGTATCCATTTCTTTAGCCAAATAAAAAATACCACCCTAACTTTCTTAGCTACTTGACATTTTATTAGCTGATTGAAAGCTAATAGTATCTGATACTATAAGTCAAAGGTGTACCATAAGTTTATTGGACCATCCGTTATCCACACTCCTTTTCTCCAACACCTAATCACCAGATGACACAAATCCAATTTCGGGATAAATTCTCTTAATGGCGTAAGACTGTGACAATTGACATTTTTCCAGGTTAATATTTAACCATAAACTTGAAATATACTACTTTGAACATATACGTGCTTGATTTAACCTAAAACCAAGAAGTGATCTCGCAAACTATGAAAAACGTCTTTGAATGCACTCCGACTATAAACTAAGTTTAGCCTACTCATAACTAGTATGTTATGACTCTCATGAGCATATTTTACAATTCATATGCATATGGTTTTAAAAATTTTACGTATGTCACGTAAACTTGCATTTTTTACACTTATATACTTATATACTTTCAAAAGTAACTCATTTCCCTCCCTTTTTTTATCAACACCCCTTACTATAGTACAACATCACCTTCTTGTCCCCTTATATCACCATATACCCTTTGGTTAAACACTATGTTTTTGGCAGCTAAAAACCCTTCCCCATGTTGTCCCTGTGTCTGCTAGGATCCCCTAAAACTAACAATGTAAGTTACTACATGGTTACCTTTAAGAACTAACTAGTTACACCATATATTTCCCTGTAAATAGAACCCACATTCCCTTATTTTCTCACACTTAAACAAACATATTTCACTCTCTCTTTCCCACTAGAAATCAGTAGCAACAAAGGGCAAGAACAAGGGTATTGAAGTTTTGTTTTTAAGGGTGATAAAAGCTAGGGTTTACATGACATCAATTAGGGTTTTTCTAGGGTTTTCAGGTTGATTTCATACACGTTTCTTGATCACCTCCTCTCTACAACTTTATAAGCATTTTTATATATATCTATTTTTGATCATACTTGTCATTCACGCATCCATATATATCATCAGTACATGTTTGTAGTGTGAAAATCTTGTTTTTAACACTTACTACAAAGTTTGTGTAATTGTGACTTTAATACTTGTTTTCATCACCTAAAATGAATTGGTTGTTTAATCTATTGTTACTACACTTATATATGATGTCCTAGTTTTATCATGTTCAAAATTACAACCCATGTTAGCATTCGTATAATTTTAATTAGTAAAATAAAACTAAAACCTGGAAGTAAAACCTTGGTGAGTGCACGTCTTTAGGACCAAATTTGACTACTTTAGACTTAGATTGGTGGATAGTAACAGTTGAGGATTATGTAGCCAACATGGAAATTTAAATGTAGCAAGTTAAATCATTAAAAACAGACTAATAACAAAGAAGTTACAACCATTTAAAAATAGGAAAAAGTCATCCAGAACACATATTTTGACAGCTTTAAGTGTCAAAAATGGCCTGCCCGACCTACTTTGGGGCTGCTTTTTGTTACTTTAGGTTTTGAATCTCTTGAAATGATATTGAACTATTGTAATACTCATGTAGTACTAACTACCGAACATATCTTTGTACCAAAAGGATAAGTAACGGCTGAGTTACAGCCTTGTAAAGTTGAGTAAAAACCACTTTATAAAAACTGTTGAAATTTTGAAAAACTTTTTTGTAAATCATTTCTAACATGTAAAACTTAGAAACAAACATGTAAAGGTGATACAAAGTTTATTAAAGTGCATATGCATTTTTTAACTTCATTTTTATTAGCATAAAGCACCTCGTTATATAATTAGGTCGCGGTTAGGACTTTGCACTCTCGTTTGTACTTGTTTTTTTCAAATTGTACTACAACACTTAAGTTGAGTTTCATAGACCCACTTTTACATGGTTTATACTTGTTTTGCAACACTTAAGGTGAGAATACATTGCTCGTTTTTACATATAGACACGAGTACTTTAAACTTTTATGTATTGTCTAAGTTTCCCTTTTGCTATGAAGTTCCTACTATCATGAACCGTTAATTATTTTATGTAAGCATGAATGTTGTGGATAGATCTATTGGGGTTGACAACCCCTGTCCGGGTATGTAACAATTGATTACCATGTCAAACGGATGCATTTCATTTGAGGTAGTACTTGAATGCTTTGGCAAAACATCAAAATTTGGGGCACGAATCTAACAGACTGGGATATGTACATAACGTTAAGGCTTCGGTTTCATGAGCTTAGTGCAATAGTAATGCTTTTATGTGATATTTTATTTGTTATAATACTCACACATACTCGGAAACCTTGTGGTCCACACTACTTTTACTGAACGTTACTGATTACTAAAACCTATGAACTCACCAACTTTATGTTTACACTTTAGCATGTATTTCTCAGGTTATTACATTCTTACATGGCTAGCTTTATGGGGTCGCATCTTCGAAGTCTTTTCCTGCATAACTATGATCATTTGGATGTCATTTAAACAATTTATCATTTTGTATTGACACTATTGATTGTACTTGGTTGAAGACTTGATGTATTTTAAATGTATCAAATGATCACCTTTTAAACGACTCAAGAGGCTGTTCTTTTTATCTTGTCTTCTTGTGCTATGAAATCAACACCCTCAGTTACCTTTCTGCTACGATATTTTAGGGGTGTGACAGAAGAGGTGACTGAACAAGTTCCAGTTGATCCATCTCTCTTATACCGAGGTTGTGACAGAAACCCAAAAGCGCCACCAAGGTATTTGTATTACAAAGATCTCTTTTACATGACGTATGGGAATTCTATAAAAAGGAAGTGATTACATACACTCCCTTCCGACTCAAAGGCCTCCCCTTCAAGCTCGAAATGGATCTACTCCTAATTATACCTAGAAACATTCGAATAGTTTCTAGTGGCATAAAATCATCTCTGGGATGGTTACTAGTATGGGAATTCGCCACGCGATGGTCAACGCCCTCCGTGGTGCCTCCTTTGACGGAACTAGGGCAGAGGTAACATATGACTAGGTCAAAACCTACGTTCTTCTCTCTACCCAGGCTTTCTCGCCAAGGTAGAGATCATGGTACACTAACCCTGAAATCCCCCTAAAATTACGGGATACCCCCACGATCACTAGTTTATGTGCAGAGCCTTGTTCCATCTTATTTCATTACCTATAAATAGATGGCAAGGCCCTCAGGTTTGATTTACGCTTTCAATACATACTTACATACTTTACACATCCTTATTACTCAAAAGCACATACTTACTCTCATGCTAGAGGTGATTCGCAGGGCCACCCCCTGCGCTTTACTTAAGGTAGTGTTTGCATTTGTTTTGTCACAAGTTATACACAGCTTGGAAGTTCAACAACCACCCTCAAATTCTTAAATCACCATCGAAGTCGGGTCGTGCCCAATATTGCATAATCAGTGGCGCCATCCGTGGAACTACTATAATAAGTCATGTTAAAACCAAGTCAATAACCATAAAACTATCTAGCCTATTTTTCCGGCAAGATAAATGAAAGAGAATATACACCACCCCCGAGTTTCTTGACCCTCACCCTTTTACCCGGTCCAAACATGGGTGAATTTCCACCCATAACCGCTTCCACTTTTACCGCTAGGTCTCTTGAAAACACGCAACTAGCCAATCGTGCATCCACCTCGGCTATTCTTGACCCAATGATTAGCCCAGCCTTCGTGGAAGCCAACTACGAGGTTCTTGAATCCTTCCGCACTAAATTGTATTATTACAATGAGGTATATGACGAGGAGAGAGAGAGAGAGAGAAATGGAGCCGAGACCGGTACGCGTAAGGGAAACTACTCCTGTCCTCCGAACAAGATCCCCACATGCTCAAAGAATTAGGGGAAGGGTTATAGAATTCGAAGATGCTTTGAATAAGGATTAGAGCCAGGTTGAAAGGGTATCCAATGGCAGGATGCCTTTAGAACGTAGAGCAGAAGATGGTGGAAGTCATTGAGTAAACCCCCCTCCATTACTCGCACCCCACCTGGGAAGATATGAGAACGGGCAACCTCTATAGTCAACCTTGACCTCCAAGTATGGAGGCACTCAACCTTCAACTAATTCAGGGGGAATCTCCTTCCTAATAGTACGCATCTCTCACACAATGCTCCACCTTTCATACCTAATAGCCTACAACCCCTAAATAATGGTCATATGCCAACTTATGTTAACCCTTATTCCCAACCTAGTGCTAGTATGACCTACTATCAGCCTTCGAGCTACTCTTTCCATACTCAAGGCGGTAATTCCTCCTTCGGAGGGGTTCCTGTCCATCATCCCTATGGGGGATACGCCTCGCAGGTTCCCATGAGCAACTATGGTCCCGCTCATAACGGGCCCATGTATCCTTTGGGTGTACCCCCTAATAGCTCTCCCTTTTATACACAACCTATCAATCCATTTCCAAATACATATATATCCGAACTACAGCCCTACAGGCCATTCGTAGACTCTAGCGGTTGCGTAACTCCTTTTGCTCGCTGGATCGAGGATTACCCTCTGCTAGATGGACTAAAATTGCCTTCTTATGTGGGTTCCTATGATGGGAAAGGGGACCCCAATAACTACTTGCACCTCTTAGAAGGTGCTATTCGTATGTAGAAATGGGCAATGCCTGTAGCCTGCCATATGTTCACCTATACTCTCAAAGACTCCGCCCGAATATGGTGGAACAAACAAAAAGCATGTATCATTATCAATTACAAAGACTTAAAGGCAAAGTTCCGGTCATAATTCAACACACATAAGAAGTTTACAAAGACACATTTGGCGGTACATAACATAAAGTAAAGGGATGGGGAGAGTACAAGATCTTTCGTCACTAGGTGAACAGACGATACTTTGCAAATTCCCGAGTTGCACGAAGAACAACGTATTTCTGGTTTCGTTCATGGGCTAAACATAAGAAGCCTTGTGGAATTCCTCTCCACAAACCTCCCTATAACTTACAAAGGTTTGATGGAGAAGACTTACACTTAGATTAAAGCAAACGAAGTTGCCACAAACAGAGCCCAAGTGATTACAAAGAAGGTTTCGATAGGTTTAGTAAAGGTTTCTATTGAGATAACAACAAAGGAAAGAAGAAGAATCGAGATAGGTTCTCTCCTTACAAAGAGTCTAACCATGGACTCGTCACTAACTTATCGAAGAGTCCAAGGGAAATTTTAGCAACGGAGAAGGTGGCAAAAGCCTGCGAACAACCTCCTCGCATGGTCGGAAGCAGACAATCATGCGACATGATAAAGTACTATCATTTCCACGAAGATCACGGGCACGAAACTAACCAATGTCGAGAGTTAAGACATCAGATCAAAGAAGCTATAAAGTGAGGGAAACTAGCCTATTTGGTGAAAGGAATAAAGAAATGAAGGGCAAAGGTTTCTGACACGTAACTTGGCGAATGGAAGAAAGGGGATAAATACATCATCCTAGCAGAAGCCCTAATCCTTATGATAAGTAGAAAGATCCTAGCTTTGAAAAGAAAATATACGGAGGATCCTATTAACGGAACAAGGGAGATCACCTTCCCCCGTGTTTCTATTTCTAACAACTCCACTGATCCAGTAATAATCTGGGTTTGATCATTGATGTGTCGTTGAGTGTAGGTAATTTATTTATCAAGTTTTACTATTTATATTTTGCAGACTTTACCTATTAACTAACACTAACGGGCAGTGTACCCGATCAATTGTAGGTTCGTTGGTATGTAGGGTGTCGACCACTAAGAGTGAGCATTAATACTTAAGCCTGCTAGTATTTTAGTTATCTAGGTTATTTCTAATTAATCTAATGTTAATTTTAATAAAACTTAATTAAACCTAAACTAACGCAAAGAGGGGGGTTTTCAGCCTAAGAGACTAGCACAAGTGTTGGTTTAATCTAAACTAAATGAGACAAAGGACATACATAAGCAGATAAACAAACGATAAAGAAGCGGTTAAGCACTAATGTAAGGAAAACATATTAACCATGTTTTATCTAATAGAATGTAGGAACTGTTTATGAATGTAATGATTATATTACTTCGTTGGTGTTATATCATTCCTAAGCTTAGGTGGGTCATCTCCCTAAACTCTAATTTTGTTTTTTAGTTAATCCTGTCACAATTAACCAAACCCGCATAAAGCATACATCGTTGATTATAATCTATCTAGGAGACAACATTGGTGAATATTAAAACCTAGCTTATCGAGGCTTTACCCACTTATGTCCAATCATTATATATATGTTGGTAGTCTATAGTCTGAGCACTTACCCAAGGAAAACATATCGTTATATGTAATCCTAAGTCATCACTTAATCTACCTATTCACTTAACCAAAGGAAAAATAGGGGCTTAAATTTGTAGTCCTATTATTCCAGAATCACATAGACAAGCTGTATGTACTTCTATCCCAGACTCTAGCTCATGCCATGCAATCTAGATCTAGTCGAATGATAGATTAAATTAATAATAAAACATAAATTAATATGAAGTGATAAACCTAATCAACATGCAACGAAAAGGTAAACAATAAACATGGCCAATACCTAAAGGTATTCACCCATAGTCATTGTAACAATACACAGTATCATAAACGAACGATTAAATAAACAAATGTTATGCTAACCCAACGCTTATAGCGGAGTATAAAGATTACAAGAGTTTTCCTATTGACTTGAGGCACTTGCAAGACCTTCTTTGCTTTTAAAATCATCTATAGATCATACTTGGTGGTCTTTACATACTGAAAATCAAATTTTAGGTTTTCTATTTATAATCTCTGAAAACAGGTCGATACGCCATATTCAAGGAATCCGATATGGCTTATTAGGATAACTTGAAGTGGGCTACACGATTATTTAATTCTAGAATATTCTTTAGCCTCCACTGGATACGGCGTATAGGGGCTTATGGATACGGCGTATTGGCTGTAAAACATCTTTCTTCAGAATCTTGACCAAAGTATCTTATACAACGTATCTGTTGATGTGGATATGGCGTATTCTTCAAAGTCGGGCAATGGTCTTTATCTTGTCTAAGTCTTAGGAAATAGTGTATCCAGCTTGAATGATACGTTTTATTCTTTAGATTTAGTAGACTTTCTTGATCTTCATAGTTTATGAACCAAAACATGCACTTTTCTCCATCTTTCGCCAAATGCTCGATAATAACTGAGATTTACACAAATAAGCGATTATGTATCAAATCTTATATAAAACCAATACAAAACGAGCAATATAAATAGGATAAATGATGCTAATAATGTGATGTTATTTGATGTCATCAAATATCCGAAAGACAAGTCAACTGGGCATGCATGGATATTGGTAGCTCATGTGAAGTCATTTATGAGCATTGTTTCCTTAAATTAAAACCGTCTATCAGAGCACTTAGGTTGGATTCCAAAATCCCACTCATTGGATTCTTAAGAGAGCATTCATGGCCTCTTAGAGATGTCCCTTTAGAAGTCACAATAGGGGAAAGTCCCTACACAAGGACCGAATCCTAAATTTCATCATCATCAGGTCCAATTCTCCTCATAATTTACTCCTCGAAAGGATTTCTATGCAGAATATGGGTATCGTAGCATCTACTATTCACAGAGCCATAGAATTCCATACTCCTCATGTAATTGGTACTATATTCTCAACCTACGAAGCTAACAAATTAGAAGAGGGATAGAAGAAAGTCAAGGAAACTATCCTAGAGGCTACAAAGAACATTCTCAGCTGTGTGGATGCGAAAGAAAAGATCATCATCAACGACAAGTACCCTGAGAAGACAATTGTTATTGGAAAGCAATTACCAACTAGCTTCAAGAGAATATTGCAAGACCTCCTATGATCTAATGCATATGTCTTCCCATGGACTCATGTTAACATGACATGAGTCCTAAGAACTATTATGGTCAAAGGGAATCCTTTTAACACAACAGTCTGAATGAGTACAAGCGCATCGAACCTGTCAACAAAAGGAGGTAATTAAGCACATACCAGGCTCCAAAACGAAATGAAGCAGTCTGTGAAGAAGTGGATGAACTTACGAAGGCAGGAATTCTATGGGAAGTCAAGTACCAGACATGGGTAGCAAATCCAGTCATGGTAAGGAAAAATGACAGAAGCTGAAGAATGTGTATAGACTTCACATATATAAATAAAGCCTGCCCCAAAGATTGTTACCCCTTGCCAGAAACTGACCGAAAGGTGGAATCCTTCTTAAGATTCTGATTGAGATGCTTCTTGGATGCTTATAAAGGTTACCATCAGATAGAAACTGCTGAGGGAGACGAAGACAAAACAACCTTCTTTACCGGAAAGGGGGTATTCTGCTACTGAAAGATGCCTTTCGGCCTGAAGAATGCAAGGGCTACGTAATAAAGGCTGATTGAAAAGGTATTCAATGATCAAATCGGATGAAATCTTGAAGCCTACGTCGATGATATGGTACTCAAGAGTGCCTTCGAAGAAGACATGCTAATGGACATCTAAGATACCTTCGACATGCTTTGATCCATTAACATGAAGTTTAATCTAAAGAAGTGTTCCTTTGGTGTCGAGGAAGGTCCATTCTTAGGGCACCTCATTACCAAACAAGGAATCAAGGCCAATCTCTCGAAGGTTAATGCAATCACCGACCTAACGCTACTAAGAACACTTAAGGAGATACAGGGTCTTAATGGAAAGCTGGCGGCCTTAAGCCGATTTCTCTCGAAAGGTTTGGACAAGTCACTTCCCTTATTTAAAGTGCTCAAGCGCTGCATGGAAAAGAAGACCATACAATGGACAACTGATGCAGAGGAAACCTTTCAAAAAATGAAGAGTTTATAGAAACATTACCAACGCTTACGGCCCCAATTAAAGGCGAAGCATTGGTAATATACCTCGCGGCCTTGATGGAAAGTATAAGTGTCGTCTTACTCGCAAAAAGATAAAAAAGATAAGTTCCTATTTACTTCATAAGTAGGGTGTTACAAGGGGTAGAACTAAAAATACCATAAATTGAAAGCTTATACTAGCCACGTTCCGGTGCAAGACGACTTCGAATATGCCTTTAAGCTCACCCTATCCGACAATTTATTGTAAACTTGATTAAACCTATCAAGAATCCCTCGGCAAGGCTGAAAAATTAGGACAGATGGCTAAATAGGCCATCAAACTGGGGGAACATGACATCAAGTTCAAAGGACGTAACTCTGTCAAAGGGCAGGTACTAGCTGATTTCTTGGCCGAAATGCCTTCCGCGGGAGGAAAGGATACAGAGATCAAAAAGCTCGAAGAAACAAATAAAGAGTCGAAGTTAGAAGACATGTGGAAGTTATATACAGATGGAGCCTAATGTTTTGATGGTTCAGGCGCTGGTTTGATGTTGGTCAATCTTGAAGGAATAGAGTACACTTACCCTCTTAGGTTTGAATTTGAAACCACCAATAATGAAGCAGAATACGAATCACTATTAGCTGGCCTACGAATAGCAGCGGACATGAAAATCAAGGATTCATCCATCTTTATGGACTCACAGTTAGTGTCAAACCAAGTCAAAGGTCTCTTCAAAGCAAGACAATCAGTGATCAAGCAATATCCGGACAAGGCAAAGGAGTTTCTCGAAAGCTTCAACAGCTACTCCATGGAACATGTTCGACGAGACCAGAACAAGAAATATGATTCTTTAAGAAAGTTAGCTTTGATGACTTTTTCATGATTGTCTAAGGAAATCTTAGTAGAAGTCTTGCCTGAAAAATCTATCATCCTAAAACGTAGGATATTGGATATCATAACACAATGAAGATGGTTAGGGTTAGCCGAATTCTAAAGAGAGAAAGTCTAAAGAGAAAACTTCTAGTGAGAGAAAGTGAATGCTTGTATTATGAAATGACCAACCACCTCTTCCATGGGATGGAAGAGGTATTTATAGTGTGTTACAAACCGGCCTTATGGCCTTGGTATGGGCTTACACGTGTGGGTTTATACCCGGCCCATTACCGTATGTTATACGTTACACATTAAACTACGAGCTATGATAATCTGTAAAATACACGGGGTGACCGAGTATTTTTATTAAATCTAACAATCTCCCCCTAAGGGAGGTTACCCTAGAAAATACTAACTTAAGCTCAGCAATCTTCTAATTGTTCTTGTGTTCCAACTCATAGTCACTAATTCTTCATTTGATATCTTGTACTTTGATGTAGTGATCTTTTATCTTTAGGCTTGAGCTTGTTCCTTAGCTCGACTTGTGTGTAATCTTGAGCTTCTTTGAGATCATCCACCAAATGTAATCTCTAATCATCATCTCGTGATCTTTCGCCATCTTGTGATCTTGTGACTTCTGTACTAACATGCTTATACCTTTCTTGATCTTGAAAGCTTGAATATTCTTTGTTCTTGAAGTTCTTTAACTTTAACACTTGGTCACTTCAAGAAGGACGTGTAGTATCAGAGTATGCCTTGAAACATTTACTTGAGCTTTCATGATGTCTTACGATGTGTTGCTAGAGTATGAGCATGTGGTTATGAATCTGACTTGTCTCTGGCTAACAGATGCTACCGTTTGGAATACCTACAGGTTTACATTAGTAATAAACAGACGAAAGAGTCTTTGTTCACTTTC
>BQNB010000331.1:106776-180333 GCA_026074375.1 Tanacetum coccineum
ACTATATATATATATATATATATATATATATATATATATATATATATATAGTTTAGTTAATTCATAAAATAATATTTATAAGGTAAATATTATATAAGTGATGCTAAAATATTTCCTAAAGTTTTTACAGTTCAAACGAAAAATAGTCTAACTTTGCTTTGGTTTTACTCATCCGTTATACACATTTAGGCCTTAAAACTCGCGATTATATAGCGAAAAATCATTCTAAACAAGTTTGTAGTTTTATATTTAAGCTGGTTCGGACCCGAAAATAGTAAAAACACCATTTATAAAACTTCCAGCTTTTTGCTGAAAAATTGTTTTGTCGGTATTGTTTCAAATCTAGTTTTGGCCATAACTTATTCGTTTTAAGTCCGTTTTAGCGTTCTTTATATGCACGAAATCATGGTAAGATATACTAACACATTTTTAAGGTTTTGGCGCGACAAAATATCCGCAACTAACTGCTAATATGCTGATGTCTCTAAAGGTGATTTACACACTTTTTGCCAAGTATTTCTACTCTATTTTCATACCACAAATCCACTAGTCTATATATTTTAACCACTTTCAAAATCTAAAATCATCCACTAACCTAATCACATTCCCCCAACCCCCCCCACCCCCCCCCCCCCCCACCCACCCCCCCCCCACCCCCCCCCCCCCCCCCCCACCCACCCACCCCCCCCCCCCCCCCCCTCTATCCCATCCAACACTTCACAATATTATGAAATAATTATAAGATCAAATAAGCTAGTTTATGAATTATAAACTTAACCACATGTCTAAAATCATAAGTAAGTAGTGTTCTTGATTTATTTGCAAATGTTTATAAAAGTAAGCTAGTTGGTGATATAACTTTATAATTAAGATGTTTATGTATAAAAATACATAATGAAAGTATAGAAACATAAATGAACATAATTCATATGTATGAAAATCAAAAGAGTGAAATTAGTATGCTTACAAAGTATGTGATCAAACAGAAACCCTAGATTTTGATTCTAAACCTAAAATCCTTATGAAAACTCTAAATCTTGATTATGAAAACCCTAACTTGATCTTGAAAAACCCTTGCTTAGGAATGGAAACCTAACTTTGAAATAAACTTGGAACACCTTAGTATTGAACCTTGAACACCATTGTATGCTAGGAATATCAAAGAATTGGAAGATAATGGAGACCCTAAATGGCTTGTTTGAGCCATGGGTTGGAGAGGAGGAAAAGAAAGATGTGTTTGATTTTTGGTAAGTGAAATAAGTAAATTGAAAGACTTGTGTATGCATCTATTTATAAAGAAAATATCTAGATAATATCTTAGAGACAAATAAGCACAAATCAAGGAAGAAATCAAAGGGGTGTGGGCTTGCAAGAGGTTAGATAAGATTTGGTGATGATTTGAGTACAAGCTTGGCATGAAAGTCTTGGTATATATTTTGTACATGGTATAATGTCACACCCCGACAAGGCGAAAACACGGGATGCGACGAAGAATTGACAATCACAACACAAGATACAAGATAGAGAAATACTAAAATGCATTCAAGATAAGTATCGTGACATTCCCCGACCACAAGTAGCACTTGGGTGAAGATTCATCGAAGAACACATCACATAGTCAAAGATCACAATCCAAATCCATACGCAGGGGATAAAACTAGTCTCAAGATAACTGTTATCCCACTAGTTTAATCCATTACACAACAATAATCTTTACCAATATGCTAGAAAATAATAAGAAAACTTAGAGAGAGAAAGTAGAGAGAGAAACAAAGATGGAATGTTAGATTAGAGAGAATGGTGAGTTACAAATGTGTGAGAAAATGTAACCAACACCCTTCACCAAGTGTGGTGAAGGGATATTTATACCCATGCCTTGCTATCTTGGCACTTGGGCTTTCTAAACGGGTCGGGCTTGGTTTAACTTGGGCTTTGAGCCCGAAACACGGACAATATTAGATTACAATCCAAGCCCGTTGAACCCGACTAGCCTATTACAATACAAGACCTAGTTTGACTTTCTAAGACCGATAACATTCTTGTTTGACTTAATATAATTAAGGCTAACAACCTCCTCGCATGGTCGGAAGCAGACAATCATGCGACATGACGAAGTACTATCATTTCCACGAAGATCACGGGCACGAAACTAACAAATGTCGAGAGTTAAGACATCAGATCAAAGAAGCTGTAAAGTGAGGGAAACTAGCCCATTTGGTGAAAGGAATAAAGAAAGGAAGGGCAAAGGCTTCTGACATGTAACTTGGCGAATGGAAGAAAGGGGACAAATACATCATCCTAGCAGAAGCCCTAATCCTTATGATAAGTAGAAATATCCTAGCTTTGAAAAGAAAATATACGGAGGATCCTATTAACGAAACAAGGGAGATCACCTTCCCCCATGTTTATATTTCTAACAACTCCATTGATCCAGTAATAATTTGGGTTTGATCATTGGTATGTCGTTGAGTGTAGGTAATTTATTTATCAAGTTTTACTATTTATATTTTGCAGACTTTACCTATTAACTAACACTAACGGGCAGTGTACCCGATCAATTGTAGGTTCGTTGGTATGTAGGGTGTCGACCACTAAGAGTGAGCATTAATACTTAAGTCTACTAGTATTTTAGTTATCTAGGTTATTTCTAATTAATCTAATGTTAATTTTAATAAAACTTAATTAAACCTAAACTAACGTAAAGAGGGGGGTTTTTAGTCTGAGAGACTAGCACAAGTGTTGGTTTAATCTAAACTAAATGAGACAAAGGACACACATAAGCAGATAAACAAACGATAAAGAAGCGGTTAAGAACAAATGTAAGGAAAACATATTAACCATGTTTAATCTAATAGAATGTAGGAACTGTTTATAAGTGTAATGATTATATTACTTCGTTGGTGTTATATCATTCCTAAGCTTAGGTGGGTCATCTCCCTAAACTCTAACTTTGTTTTTTAGTTAATCCTGTCATAATTAACCAAACCCGCATAAAGCATACATCGTTGATTATAATCTATCTAGGAGACAACATTGGTGAATATTAAAACCTAGCTTATCGAGGCTTTACCCACTTATGTCCAATCATTATATATATGTTGGTAGTCTATAGTCCGAGCACTTACCCAAGGAAAACATATCATTATGTGTAATCCTAAGTCATCACTTAATCTACCTATTCACTTAACCAAGGGAAGAATAGGGGCTTAAATTTTTAGTCCTATTATTCCAGAATCACATAGACAAGCTGTATGTACTTCTATCCTAGACTCTAGCTCACGTCATACAATCTAGATCCAGTTGAATGATAGATTAAATTAATAATCAAACATAAATTAATATGAAGTGATAAACCTAATCAACATGCAACAAAAAGGTAAACAGTTGATATAAACAAATCAAACAATAAATTATCATAAACATGGCCAATACCTAAAGGTATTCACCCATAGACATTGTAACAATACACAGTATCATAGACGAACGATTAAATAAACAAATGTTATGCTAACCGAACGCTTATAGCGGAGTATAGAGATTATAGGAGTTTTCCTATTGACTTGAGGCACTTGCAAGACCTTCTTTACTTTTAAAATCGTCTGTAGATCATACTTGGTGGTTTTACATACTAAAAATCAAATTTTAGGTTTTCTATTTATAATCTCTGAAAACAGGTCGATACGCCATATTCGAGGAATTCGATATGGCTTATTAGGATAACTTGAAGTGGGCTACACGATTATTTAATTCTGGAATATTCTTTAGCCTCCACTGGATACGGCGTATAGGGGCTTATGGATACGGCGTATTGGCTGTAAAACGTGTTTCTTCAGAATCTTGACCAAAGTATCTTATACAACGTATTTGTTGATGTGGATATGGCGTATTCTTCAAAGTCAGGCAATGGTCTTTATCATGTCTAAGTCTTAGGAAATAGTGTATCCATCTTAAATGATACGTTTTATTCTTTATATTTAGTAGACTTTCTTGATCTTCATCGTTTATGAACCAAAACACGCACTTTTCTCCATCTTTCGCCAAATGCTCGATAATAACTGAGATTTACACAAATAAGCGATTATGTATCAAATCTTATATAAAACCAATACAAAACGAGCAATATAAATGGGATAAATGATTCTAATAATGTGATGTTATTTGATGTCATCAAATATCCGAATGACAAGTCAACTGGGCATACATGGATAGTGGTAGCTCATGTGAAGTCATTTATGAGCATTGTTTCCTTAAATTAAAACCGTCTATCAGAGCACTTAGGTTGGATTCCAAAATCCCACTCATTGGATTCTTAAGAGAGCATTCATGGCCTCTTGGAGATGTTCCTTTAGACGTCATAGTAGGGGAAAGTCCTTACACAAGGACCGAATCCTAAATTTCATCATCATCAGGTCCAATTCTCATCATAATTTACTCCTCGAAAGGATTTCTGTGCAGAATATAGGTATCGTAGCATCTACTATTCACAGAGCCATAGAATTCCATACTCCTCATTTAATTGGCACTATATTCTTAACCTACGAAGCTAACAAATTAAAAGAGGGACAGAAGAAAGTCAAGGAAACTATCCTAGAGGCTACAAAGAACATTCTCAGCTGTGTGGATGCGAAAGAAAAGATCATCATCAACGACAAGTACCCTGAGAAGACAATTGTTATTGGAAAGCAATTACCAACTAGCTTCAAGAGATTATTGCAAGACCTCCTATGATCTAATGCATATGTCTTCCCATAAAATCATGTTAACATGACAGGAGTCCTAAGAACTATTATGGTAAAAGGGAATCCTTTTAACACAACAGGCTGAATGAGTACAAGCGCATCGAACCTGTCAACAAAAGGAGTGAGGTTTGGCTCCAGAACGAAATGAAGCAGTCTGTGAAGAAGTGGATGAACTTACGAAGGCAGGAATTCTATGGAAAGTCAAGTACCAGACATGGGTGGCAAATCCAGTCATGGTAAGAAAAAATGACAGAAGCTGGAGAATGTGTATGAACTTCACATATATAAATAAAGCCTGCCCCAAAGATTGTTACCCCTTACCAGAAACTGACCGGAAGGTGGAATCATTCTTAAGATTCCGATTGAGATGCTTCTTGGATGCTTATAAAGGTTACCATCAGATGGAAATTACTGAGGGAGATGAAGACAAAACAACCTTCTTTACCGGAAAGGGGGTATTCTGCTACCGAAAGATGCCTTTCGGCCTGAAGAATGCAAGGGCTACTTAATAAAGGCTGATTGAAAAGGTATTCAATGATCAAATCAGATGAAATCTTGAAGCCTACATCGATGATATGGTACTCAAGAGTGCCTTCGAAGAAGACATGCTAATGGACATCTAAGATACCTTCGACATGCTCTAATCCATTAACATGAAGGTTAATCTAAAGAAGTGTTCCTTTGGTGTCGAGGAAGGACCATTCTTAGGGCACCTCATTACCAAACAAGGAATCAAGGCCAATCTCTTGAAGGTTAAGGCAATCACTAACCTAACGCTACCAAGAACACTTAAGGAGATAAATGGTCTTAATGGAAAGCTGGCGGCCTTAAGCCGATTTCTATCGAAAGGTTTGGACAAGTCACTTCCCTTATTTAAAGCGCTCAAGAGCTGCATGGAAAAGAAGACCATACAATGGACAGCTGATGCGGAGGAAGCCTTTCAAAAAATGAATGAGTTTATAGAAACATTACAAACGCTTACGGCCCCAATTAAAGGCGAAGCATTGGTAATATACCTCACGGCCTCGATGGAAAGTATAAGTGTCATCTTACTCGCAAAAAGATAAAAAAGATAAGTTCCTATTTACTTCATAAGCAGGGTGTTACAAGGGGTAGAACTAAACTACCCATAACTTGAAAAGCTCATACTAGCCCTCATTCACGGTGCAAGAAGACTCCGAAGATACTTCTAAGCTTACCCTATCCGAGTATTGAGTGATAAACCCATCAAGTAAATCCTCACAAGGCCTGAAAAATTAGGACAGATAGCTAAATAGGCCATCGAACTGGGGGAACATGACATCAAGTTCAAAGGACATAACTCTGTCAAAGGGAAGGAACTAGCTAATTTCTTGGCCGAAATGCCTTCCGCAGAAGGAAAGGATACAGAGATCAAGAAGCTTGAAGAAACAAATAAAGAGCCGAAGTTAGAAGACATGTGGAAGTTATATACAGACGGAGCATAATGTTTTGATGGTTCAGGCGCTGGTTTGATGTTAGTCAATCTTGAAGGAATAGAGTACACTTACGCTCTTAGGTTTGAATTTGAAACCACCAATAATGAAGCGGAATACGAAGCACTATTGGCTGGCTTACGAATAGCAGCTGACATGAAAATCAAGGATTCATCCATCTTTGTAGACTCACAGTTAGTGTCAAACCAGGTCAAAGGTCTCTTCAAAGCAAGACAATCAGTGATCAAGCAATATCCGGCTAAGGCAAAGGAGTTTCTCGAAAGCTTCAACAGCTACTCCATGGAACATGTTCGACGAGACCAGAACAAGAAAGATGATTCTCTAAGAAAGTTAGCTTTGATGACTTTTTCACGGTTGTCTAAGGAAATCTTAGTAGAAGTCTTGCATGAAAAATTCATCATCCTAAAATGTAGGATATTGGATATCATAACACAATGAAGATGGTTATGGTTAGCCGAATTCTAAAGAGAGAAAGTCTAGAGAGAAAACTTCTAAGAAGAGAAAGTGAATGCTTGTATTATGAAATGACCAACCACCTCTTTCATGGGATGGAAGAGGTATTTAGAGTGTGTAACAAACCGGCCTTATGGCCTTGGTATGGGCTTACACATGTGGGTTTATACCCGGCCCATTACCGTATGTCATACGTTACACATTAAACTACGAGCTATGATAATTTGTAAAATACACGGGGTGACCGAGTATTTTTATTGAATCTAACAATCTCCCCCTAAGGGAGGTCACCCTAGAAAATACTAACTTAAGCTTAGCAATCTTCTGATTGTTCTTGTGTTCCAACTCATAGTCACTGATTCTTCATTTGATATCTTATACTTTGATGTAGTGATCTTTTATCTTTAGGCTTGAGCTTGTTCCTTAGCTCGACTTGTGTGTAATCTTGAGCTTCTTTGAGATCATCCACCAAATGTAATCTCTAATCATCATCTCGTGATCTTTCGCCATCTTGTGATCTTGTGACTTCTGTACTGACATGCTCATACCTTTCTTGATCTTGAAAGCTTGAATATTCTTTGTTCTTGAAGTTCTTTAACTTTAACACTTGGTCACTTCAAGAAGGATGTGTAGTATCAGAGTAGCGGAAGCCTTGAAACATTTACTTGAGCTTTCATGATGTCTTACGATGTGTTGCTAGAGTATGAGCATGTGGTTATGAATCAGACTTGTCTCCAGCTACCAGCTGCTACCGTCGGGAATACATGCAGGTTTACGTTAGTAATAAACGAAAGAGTCTTTGTTCACTTTCATCGAATACAGTTGTAATAACCACGGTTCCCTGTTAATCAGTATAAATACTACCTGTGATCAGGTAGAATTTTGAAGAATCTCATTGACAGGGTTTCGCAGCTGCACTAGTCGTTCTTAATATCAAAGCATCTCAAAGCAAACAACGCGATATGAGTGAATCAGTGAATTACTATCTCACCGATTGAAGAGAAAATTGGTTTTAAAATCAATCAATGTGTCACTTGTAAAAGTGTTTTTGTAACATATCAAGAGTTTTAAGCGTTTATCAAAATTCATCAACCGTCAATTCAAAAACTAGACCGAATCGATATCCAGTGTTACAAGTTTGATCCATTTAGGATCTCACAAGTCACCTACCTAGAGCTTGTTTGATGTTGGCTTTAGCAGGATTTCTATCTTCACTGTGAATACTTACGTATCACTCAGATGTTCTGGCAATACCACAAGGATAATACGTAGGACTCTTAAGGTATTCCTTGTTTTCATAGTGTGTGAAAGACAAGTATATTGGAATAGTATCCTACTAAGATTTATGGATGATCTCTTGGCTCTAGACTCAATAGTGCGTTTTGGTTTTAGTGATCTTAGGCTAGAGCAGACTGCCACCTTTTCAATATCAACTAACTCGGAGTGAGAAAGTTGATAGAAATGAGTGAATCTAAATGAGAAATGAAACAACAGTATGTTGAGAGACCTTGAGTGGCTAGGGAGGGTTATGCATTGCGTCACTGGGTCTATGACGACTGTCTTCAATACCAGACAACATCTTAGTGTTTTTGATAGTTTATGCATTGACTCGTTTCTGCCTAGGTGTATGGAGGGCTTCTTTCTTTTCATCCTTTATCCTTACAATTCTTTTTCATTCTTCAACCCCTCCAGCGCTTACCGAGACTTCATGACTAGTACCTTATTGGGTTTGTTCCAGTACTAGCTCTATCTCAGTCGACACTATTCCATGATTCTCACTTTTACTCCTTTTTTTATCATACCTAAGGACTTTTACACTAACTAGTGGATTGTCCCTGGGTAGATCCCTCTGGTTCTGGCTTGATCATGGGAACGAATACCTAACCTTACCAACCTTTTAACTCTGATAATATTAAATGTATGGTTGGTCTTTTGGTACTGTTCTCCTTGCCATAACACCATTTAAAATGCTCCCTCTC
The DNA here is from genome assembly GCA_026074375.1 of Tanacetum coccineum. Lineage (NCBI taxonomy): Eukaryota > Viridiplantae > Streptophyta > Magnoliopsida > Asterales > Asteraceae > Tanacetum > Tanacetum coccineum. The sequence continues at coordinate 115,423 of BQNB010000331.1, forward strand.
AACATGTGCATCGATATTTGAAAGTGTTTAGCACATGAGGGATAGAGTACACACATGAGTCCATAAAATCACATTTTTATAAATTTTCATATTTTAATCACATTTTCTCCCCTTATTAAAATATAAGTTTTCATATTTTAATCGCCTGTAGATGACGTCCCTTGGTTTATAGAAAATGGTGTAATCTTCCTTGAATAAAAAATCAGTTTCATCCCATCTCGGTTGTGTAAGGTTGAGCTTCGTTTGATAACTCTTAATCTCGAGTTGCAAGTCTTCCTCGCGTTGTCTGATGATGATGTTCCTAGTCCACAAGTTGACTGCGTTGAATAGATCAACTTTGTCAGCACCAGATAAGTGGTTGAGCTTGCCTTGAAGATGAAGCATGTACAAGTCTTCAAAATCATTCAAATGCAGATTTTTGAAGTAGGCTTCCGAGATCTTGTATTCTTTGTAGTCAGCTTTGCGTAAAACAATCTCTTTCAAGTATGTGTAACCTTATTTGGAGAAGGTCTTGAGACTCACAACACTAAGAATCTTCATGTGGGATCTGACTACACTGCGATTAGAAGGGGCACTATGTCTTGTAATGTAGAATTCCTTGCGCTTGAACCACCATTGTGAAATACCGTAGGCTACACTAATATCATAGTCATGTTCACTCTCAATCCATAGTGACGGTACTAATTCTTCGAGCCCAAAGTTTAGATAGTAAGCCGCTTTCAGCTTGGATACTGACAGAGCATTCCTTCTTTCTTTGTCACCTGATACAAGATATTCCAGGTCTTTATTGAATAAGTATTGAGTTTGAATTGTTACCTAACCTGGTGGACCTCTTAGAGGTAGAAGTTTGCTGATGTCATGCACGACCCGATTACCTTTAGGATTCATCAAATTAATCTGGTCTGTCAGTAATAAGTGGCACTCTTCCATTTGAAATTGAAGGGATATGCTGTTCTTGTGAAATGGTTTGACTAACTTGTGAGCTGGACCTTCTAAATCAGCTTTGACGAGCTTTGACTTCCCAATCTATTTGCAATACCAATTGATGAAGGATCCCATATCTCCAGTTTTCCAAAGTAACTTGTTTTCTTCTGGATCTTTATATGTTTTGGCCAGTGCATCAGCTCAGTTGTTCTTAGTCTTAGGTAAATCCTTTGGAGGAATGACCCAGTCTGGTTTAGGTGTTTTGGTGCTTCTTCTTTTGGTAACGGCTTCAACCAGTCTGGTCGAGTCTTGATCTTTGGAAGGTAGGCAGCACCGATATCTTCTGAGTCTGAGAGATGCACATCATCTGGTATTGGTACGTCATCAACAGGCTATTCTGATAGGGAAGCAGATTTTGCTTTGAGGAGTTGGAGGGAGCTTCTCTTGTGTTAGAAGTATTCCACGCTGAGGACTTCTGAACTGGAGACTGTTTTGAAGCCGAAGCATCCAAATCATACCTTTTATTCTTGCTTTGGTCAGAGTCTTTTAGAGGAGGTGGAGGAGGATCTTGGTCATCACGGCGTCTCTTACAAGACTTGGCCATTTCTTCAATGAACTCCTCCCTGTTTTCATAATCCATAGATAACTCAAGAGCTTCGTATAAAGCTGCATGATCCGATGGTGATCTATAGGAGCCAGTTTCAACCATCCGATCATGAAGAATTTCTTTCATCTCAAATTCAGACAAATCTCTGAAGCGTTCACGAATTGGAGCTTGGTGAGCATTGTGAACAGCTTCTTTAACGACATCATTGACGTATTTGATAATCTTCGAATACAGATCATGATTCTTCAGCGTGTAAACCCTGGATAAAAGAGCTTGAGTAGTCTTGTCCTAGAGTTTGTTTTTCTTCTCAAAGTTAGCACATATCTTTTCCAATGCAGAGACATGATTAGCTAGCTCAGGATCTGTAGTTCTTTGTTGTTGTAGAGGTGGTGGTAGTGGAAGTGTTGTAGTTATTGTTGTTGCGGTTGTTGCTATAATGGTTGGTGCTTGAATGGGAGGTGACACTAGATTGGGAGGTGTGAGATCGATGATAGGAGTGGATAGTGGAGGAACTATTGAAGAAGCTTGATGGATGGGAACAGTGACAATGGATTCAACTTTAGTTTCCACATTAGCTGTACTTGGTTCTTCTTCAGATGGTTTCTCATTAAGGAATTGATCACCAAAGGTAAATGCATCATCAAGATTCTTTATTGATGACAGAGTCCCGGATGAGCTTGGTGGATTCTCTATGTGGACGTGCTCCTCTATTGTAAGCTTCAAGCTTTCACTTACTTGAGGGTCAACTGTAGCAAAGAAGTCTTGGTGCATTGGTTCAAGGTTCGGTCCAGTCTGAACCACATAACTTTGTCTAGGGTTTGATCCAGCCTGGTCTTCTTCCATAAGTACGCGCTCTAATCCAGCCTGGCCTTTATCTAACTCAACAGTTCTTTCTTTTAGAGCCACTATGTGTGACCCTCACCATGTTCTTCATCATCATTAAAAATCTCAGTATCCGCCTTACTTGTAGATTTTTTTGTATCAGCACCAGTTTTAGCATCTGTAGGAGACAGAGTGTCAAGGACCACATTCGCGGATGTATCATCTTGAGGTTGTGTAGAGGGTCTAGTAGATGCATCTTGAGTTACTAGAGTTCGCCTCTGAAATATGTATTGTATCGTGGTGCTTTTCTTCTTTGGATTTTGCAGATCTAGAAGTGATTGTGCTGCTCGCTCATCAGAGATGATGCCTTTCCCCTCAACTTCTAGGAGTTTTCAGATGATCCCTAAATCAGGTTCATGAATGGCCACTCCGTCGACAGGTGCTTGAAAAAATTCTAAGCACATTTGAATACCTCTTTGTAGATTGTACTCATCATCTTCTACTTGAGGTTCAGAAGCCGATTAAGGTTCTTCATCTTCTTCGTCAACAAGATGGTCAGACCTCTTTCCTTTGCGGATTTTCCTTGAAGAAGTAGGCTTGGAGGGTTTCTTTTTCACCGGCTTAGGCTGTTTGGCAGGAGAAGGCTGTTTGGCACGTGTAGGCTTGGAGTTTACTTTTCCTGAAAACTTGACACAATTTCCTTGCATGTTTGTGAAAACCTTTTTAGTATGTCATGGTGTTTCATTTGTATCATTAAAAGGTTCTGGTAAATCTTTAAGTTAATTATTCAAAAAGAGTTGTAAAAACCTTAGATACATTAAAAACTTCTTAAGATCCAAGTTTCTCAACATACCATCAAAAATTAATTTAGAAAAATTAAATTTTAGACCATTTGCCAAACATATAACTACTGAAGCCAAATTAGTTGAAAACTCGTTCCAAGCAGTTGATTTTGAACTTATGCAATGAAGAATGGTATGTATCCGAAATTTCCATTGTGGAGAGAATGAACCTTTTTGAAAAGTAAGTTTTGTTGAAAGTTGTTCATACCCCATCAATGCAAGATTTTCAAAAATATTACTACTGCCCTGTCATTAACCCATCAATGCAAGATTTTCAAAAATTTCATCATTTGTAAGGCAAGTAATACCATCCTCATCATCAAAAAGAAGATCATTCCTTACTGATGATTCTGATATTACTACTGCCCTGTCATTAACTATGGCATGTATTTGCTTCACAGAATTGACTATTTTGGAAGTAGTAGTATTCCAAAACTGTTCAATGTAAGAAGCATAAATAGTGGGACTTACAGTGAGAGCATAGTTGATGGAGCATGTAGAAAGGAAGTCCACTATCAAATGAAACTCTGTATTCTCTTCACTCTTTTACAAACAAGCGACCATGTTGTGTTGATCAACAAACTTTAAACTAGCCATAAGTATGCTCTGGGATTGGTTCGGTTATGAGAATATGAGGGTTTGGTAAAGTTAATTGAGATTTTGTAGAGATTGCGTCAGGGTTTGAGATGACCGACTGAGTAAACTTGATCCTTTATTTTAAGGAAAGAGTATTATAGAAGGAAAAATCAAAAAAATTCAATTCATAGACCCTTATATGCAAGTTGTTGACGAAAATATCTCAACGGTTATAATTAATTAATGAAAATCTGTTATACGCTCAAACAGTAGTAACGTAACAAGCAGCACAAACTTTTACCTGGCAGCACTATCTTTGCCTGGCAGTACTAATTTTATGCCTGGCAGCACTAACTTGTTAGCTACCATTTCTATCCCTCAATACCAATCAAAATAGCATCTTTTTACCCAATCCAAGCAACAAAACCATCCTAAAACATCTTTGAGCAGCACTAACCAAGCCTAGTAGTATTAACTTTTGTACCAGCAGTACCAAGTTTCTTTAGTAGAATTAACTAAGCTTAGTACCATATGTAGCCTTCAATCCTCATTCCAAAGGAAATAATGAACTCTAAATGATCATCGAATCAACTAGAATCCATCTGCTAACTAAGATCATTTCATAAACTATATAACAAGGTAACCTGCTAACTTGCCTCCCCTGAACTAATGCATCTATAGATTGATCATTCCAATGTTAACAATCAAGAAATTAAACTTGCTAACATCAAAAGCTTTGGTTAAAAGATCAGCTACATTGTCATCAGTGTGAATCTTTAGCACCTAGATAAGCTTCTTCTCATAAGCATCCCTAATGAAGTGGTGCCTAATCTCAATATGCTTTGTTTTGGAGTGAAATACTGGGTTATTTACAATGCATATAGTACTCTTATTATCAATGTAGATCTTTGTGTTCATAAAATTGAACCCATAGTCTAACATTTGATTTTAAATCCACATTACTTGCCCACAACAGTTGGCAGCAGCAACATACTCTGCCTTTGTAGTAGAAGTAGCCACAATTGTCTGCTTCTTGCACTGCCATAAAATAAGTCTCATGCTAAAAAATTAACAATCTCCTGTTGTAGATTTCCTATCAAGATTTTCTCCAGCATAGTCACTATCTGAGTAGGCTTCTAGGTCAAATGATGAAACTCTAGGATACCAAAGGCCCAGTTTGGGTTTGCCCTTTAGGCACCTAAAGATTCTCTTCACAGCATTAAGATGGGAGGTCTTTAGAGTTACCTGAAACCTAGAACAATCACAGACTTCAAACATAATATCAGCCCTAGAAGCAATCAAGTACATTAAAGAGCCAATCATGGATCTATAAAGATGTACATCCACATCAGCAGCTTCTTCATCCTTCGTCAAAGACTTCTGGGTCTCAATTGGAGTACTGGCAGTCTTTACACTAGCAAAATCAAATTTCTTCAGGATCTCTGCAACATACTTATCCTGACTTATAAAAATACCATCTTCTTTCTGTTTGACTTGTAATCTAAGAAAGAAGGTGAGCTCTCCCACAGAACTCATCTAAAATCTACTCTTTATCAATGCCTCAAATTCATCACACCAAGACCTCTTTGTAGAACAAAAAATTATATCATCCACATAAACTTGTACTAACATGATATCATTTTTGTCCTTCTTGATAAGAAGAGTCTTGTCAAAGGTTCCTCCTCTGTATCTACTCTTTAACAAGAAAGTAGATAAAGTAGCATACTAGGCTCTGGGAGGTTGGTGTAAACCATACAAAGCTTTCACAACCTTGTAGACCTTTTTAGGGAACTTAGGATCTACAAAACCTAGAGGTTGAGACACATACACCTCCTTATCAATTTTGCCATACAAAAAGGCACTCTTTACATCCATTTGATAAACTATGAATCCCATATAAGAAGAAAAGGCCAAAAAGATCCTAATGGCTTCATTCCTAGCCACATGAGCAAAAACCTCATCATAGTCTATCCCTTCCTCTTGTCTATGTCCCTAGGCAACCAACCTTGCCTTATTTCTAACCACAACACCTCTTTCATCCTTTTTATTCCTGTAGACCCATTTATTCCCAATTAACTTCTTCCTATAAGGCAAATCTACAAGAATCCATACCTTTTGAATCTTGAATTGGAATAGTTCTTCCTGCATAGCATCAACCCAACTTTCATCTTCAAGGGCTTCAGATATCTTCTCAGGTTTAATTTAAGATAGGAAGCAAGCAAATAAACAATGCTGGAAATCCTTGTAATTATTTCTTTCCTACTTTTGAATATAACTTATAAAAGCATGGGCTCCAGAACTTTTGTGTACTTTGCTCCTTGTTTGAACTGCTGACTTTAGATCTCTAAGAATTTGAGTTGTAGGATTAATAGAGTGTATCCTTGAAGTGGGAATAGGACTAACATTCACAGTGGATTCTAAATTAGTGAAGTCAGCCACTGCACCCTCATCATCATAAGATGCATTGGTAAAAATACCATCACTTGGATTGTTATAAATATCCCTAAGAGCAGGTATTTGAGAATCATCTTAGTCAGTGTTGTTTAGATCAGGTCCACCAGTACTAAAAGCATTTGAAGGACTGTCAGTACTAACTAGTGTGCTAGCAGTATTAACTGTGTTAGTACTGGTAGCTCTAATAGCTCTTGCTTGAAGAAGCAAATCCTTAGTATCTTGAGCAAACTCCTTTCTAATTGAGCCTCTACCTTTTTTAAAGCTTGAGTATAGGCTTGAATTTCTATACTAGCATCACCAAGTTGTTCCCTTTGTTCATCATATAATTTTTTAAGTTTAGCATAAGATTCCACACATTCTTTAGAACAAGATGTTACCTCAGTGTCTGAGCCTGAATTGTTATAAGCCATCAAAGCAAAGTTCTCTTGTTCATCCTCTACATGATCAGTCTAATCAACACCTTCCCAATTAAGAGTTACCAAAGCTTTAGTTTCTTCTTGTTTTCCATGTCTCCTTCCATTGTATTTTGATTTATATTTAGTGTTCCTTTTTGATCTGCACTCTCTACCAAAATGCCCTTTCTTGTGTCAATTATAGCATTTGAATTTGGTCTTGTCAAATCCAACTGGTTCCTTGGCATCAAAATGCAGCTTTCTCCCTGTCTTCTTGTAGAAGTTCTTCAATCTCATGGAAATCATAGCCACTTGCCATTTCAAGTCTATCTCTTCTAAATCAAACTCATCAAGCTGCTCTAGATCTTCATGATCTAAATGTAGACCACTGGATTGATTAGAAAAGAATGAGTACATGAGTTCATCAGTGTATGATGAAGAGTTTTCCCTTTGTGAGTTGTATCCAGAAGAAGTAGAAACCCCATAAGCAGTACTAACATCATTAGTACTGCTAGTGCTTTCAAAAGAAACAAAGGCGACATTCTGTACACTAGAAGATGATCCAGTAGAGCCTTTAATACCAGACTCAAAGACTCTAAGATTATTATAGAGATCATCAATACTAAGACTATCCACTCTTGGCTTGGTCCTCATGACTAAGGATACTTGGGACCAGGAAGAAGGTAAAGACCTAAGGAACTTCTGATTGGCATCTTTAGTGGATACACATGCACCATGAATCTCAAGTTGACTCAGAAGACTCTGAAACCTGTCATAACCTTTGTGCAATCCTTCTGAGTTAGATATAAAAAAGCCTTCAAATTGTTGCTTCAGAATGTATTTTTGCATCTTCTTTGATTCATCATTGCCACCAAATCTGGATTTGATAGCATCCCACATATCTTTAGCATCAGTCATCTTGTGAAATTTTGCTAAATGGTCTTCTAGTAGAGCCATAAGCAAGGTGGTCCTTGCTTTTCTTTCTCTTTCTCTAGCTAAAATTTCTTTTTGTATCTGTTGAGACACTTACAGGACCATTTCCTTTTTGTATGACTTCCCATATAGGATAGTCTGTATGGCTCAAGTAATGTTCCATTTCCATGGACCAGATGTCATACTCACCTTTCTTCAGAATAGGGAGTTTAATAGTTGACACAGTGTGAGGGGCTTGTTGTGTTGGTGTTTGTGGTGGTGGTGGTGGTGGTGTAATTTCATCATTTGATCATTCCATTGAATATATATGAAATGTAAAAGTTTGTAACTGATGTGTTTTGATTCTTCTTACTTAGAGTTTCTCAACAAGCTCTGATACCACTTGTAGATCCCAATCTGAATAGATCTTTCTAGCCTGTTAAGGGTGGTAGCCAATCTAGATAGATCCAAACTAACTACAAGAGAAACAATGACTATGAACAATATAAGTTATGCGGAAACTAACTTATATTACTAAGAAGAACAATGAATAAAATAGAACTTTGATTACTATTAATCTGCTAGGTTACAGATTACTAACTATATATGTTAGTGAAACTTGTATATGAAACTTATATCTAACTAATGTCGTAGGGTTCCTTTTATACACCAAGGAAAAACTTAATGGGCTTACAAAATGTATGAAGAGATAATGCATATCTATTCCTATAATAACTCATACATATCTCCTAACAGTACTAACTAGCAGTACTAACTTACTACTTATAGCACTAACTATACTGGCAGTACTAACAATGTACTGGCAGTACTAACTATTTATAACTAACAGTACTAACTACTTAGTCTATTTTCTTGAATCTATAGCATTCTTCATCAGCAGCACTAAGTAGAACTGGCAGTAGTAACTTGTATAAGTAGCAGCACTAAGTTGTAGGAACTTCTGAAACCCAACAGAAACAAAGTAGCATTATTATTTATGAAATCTTTTTTTATAGTCTTATAAAATTTAAACACAACATATGGATGTATGGATCTTGAACATATATGAAAGAACATAAGTAAACCATAAGAAAAGATTTATGACACTTACAAGAATGAAGAACAAGTAGAGAAATCACAAGATCTATACCCCAAAATAATAGATCTATAAAACCCAATAACAAATCTTGAAACCCTAACTTAGATCACAAAGAAAAACCTTTAAACCAAAGAACCAATCACCTTAGATGTTCGTAGAAATGAACCTAGTATGCCTGGATTATGCAAGAAATCAAAGATATGAAAACCCTAAAAGGGGTGCTTGTTGCTGTGAGCTAGAGAGAGGGAAAATGAGGCTTGGAAAATGATATGAAACCCTAGTGTGTGTTATAATGGGGTATTTATAGGCCAAAGGAAGGTTTAGGGTTTCATGGTTTTAAGTATCAAGTGACCAACACACACCAAAGGTGTGTGTGCACCTTTGCTCGGCCGAACATCAACCACAAGGACCATATGGTTAATTTTTGAGTCTTGGTTCATTATTTAGTGCTCAAGCTTAGTCAAATAAGATCAAAGGTCTTAGTATAAGTCTTACAAGCATGTAAGATCTCACATGATGGTAGAGCATGGTAAGTGTGCATGAGAATGATTCTCTCATGTGTTACTTTCATACACATGCATGGGAAATTAAAAAAAAGATGCCTTTGATTTAATTTCAAGGCTTATGGTGCATTTGGTTTGGTTTAGGCATCCAGTGTATAACAAGAGAAGAGGGTGAACGAAATTTTTGACTTATGAACATGAGATGGATGATAACTAAAGTTTACACGAAAAGATTTCGGGTTTCCGAGGTTCCGTTAGGTCAAAAACATGAAAAACGCAATTTAAACGTTAAAGCGTGAAAATGAATACCGAGAGTGATCGTAAACTACAAAACACTTAGAAATGATAAAATAACTCATATAATATCTAAACTAATCAAAATCCGAAGTCAGAACGCGTCCGTTGACGTTTTTCAGATTTACGCGGGTTAACCTCTCGGTAAACTGTCAGATTCAAACGTAACGTATAAATGTCAAAGATAATGAACGAAAAAGTTTAAAAATATTGACCTGAAATTTTCAGGGTGTGGCATTCTTCCCCCGTTAAAGAAGCTTTGTCCTCAAAGCTTAAGACGTGGACTAAGGGTTAACGAAAAGATGAGGGTACTTCTTCTTCATTTGATCTTCACGCTCCCAAGTAAACTCGGGCCCTCGTCTTGAATTCCAATGGATCTTCATGATTAGAATGCGGCTATGCTTTAGCCGTTTAACTTCTTGATCCATAATTTCAATTGGCTCTTCAATGAAATTAAGCTTGTCAATAATCTAGATCTCATCCAACGGAATAGCGAGTGGTTTGTCTACGAAACACGCTAGTGGTTTCGACTAACGAACCAGTTCTTTAAAATTGGAAACATAAAATCTATGAACTCGACTCAATTGTCTCTGGAAGTTCAAGTCGATACGCAAGCGATCACCTACCCTATTTAAAATTTTGAAAGGTCCCATAAATTGAGGGTTCAACTCCCCTGTTTTCGAACGTATCACTCCCCTTTTCCACGGTGACACTTTTAACATGACCTTATCTCCAACCTCCAACCTCAAATTCCAATGAATTACGCCTCCTATCAGCGTAGCTCTTCTGTCTATCTCGTGCAGCTTGAATACGCTTCTTGATCTAAATGATCTTCTTAGTTGTTTCATGAACAAATTCTGGACCAGTGAGCTGAGCGTCTCCAACCTCAGCCCAATAAATAGGCGATCGGCATTTTTGGCCATAGAGAGCTTCAAACGGTGCAGCTTTGATACTAGTGTGATAGTTGTTGTTGTAAGAAAATTCCACCAAAGGTAGGTGTCTATCCCAACCTTTCCCAAAATCAATAACACAAGCACACAACATGTCTTCCAAGGTTTGGATGGTTCTCTCACTTTGACCATCCGTCTGCGGGTGAGAAGCCGTACTCATATCTAATTGAGTACCTAGGGCTTCATTCAGTGATTTCCAGAAATGAGATGTAAACTTACTGTCTCGATCAGAAATAATCAAAACCGGCACTCCATGCCTCGAGACTACTTCCTTCAAGTATTGTCTTGTCAACTTCTCCATTGAGTCGGTTTCCTTCATTTGTAGGAAATGAGCAGACTTTATGAGTCGGTCTATAATTACCCAAATTGTATCTTGACTAGACGTCGTCTTTGGTAACTTAGTAACGAAATCCATAGTAATGTTTTCCCACTTCCATACTGGGATCACAGGTTGAACCAACAAACCGGATAGTTTTTGGTATTCGGTCTTGATTTAGCACAGGTCAAACATTTACTGACGTAGGTGGCAATCTCTGCTTTCATATTCGGCCACCAATACAGTTTCTTTAAATCATGATACATCTTGTCCGATCTAGGAAGAATTGAATATTTTGACTTATGCGATTCATTCATAATCAACTCTCTTAAGTCACCTCGAAAAGGTATCCAACTTCTCCCATTCAAGCATAACGTTCCATCAACACGTTGCTCAAGCTTCTTGATCATACCACACAAATCTTCGGTTCCAAAATTCTCTTCCTTTCTCGCCTCAACTTGAGCGTTTAAAATTTGAACATAAAGGTTTAGACCAATCGTCAAAACTAAATCTCGAACTCATAGTGGCTTATTCCGTTCCTTTCGGCTCAAGGCATCCGCCACCACGTTCGCTTTTCCCGGATGATAACGAATCTCGTAGTCATAGTCGCTCAACAGCTATAACCATCTACGTTGTCTCATGTTCAACTCTTTTTGATCTAGAATATGTTGCAAACTCTTATGATCAGTGAACACAACGCATTTCGTGCCGTACAAATAATGTCTCTACATTTTGAGAGCAAACACTACAGCTCCAAGCTCTAAGTCATGTGTAGTGTAATTCTTCTCATGGATCTTGAGTTGGCGTGACGCGTAGGCTATTACTTTCTCCCTTTGCATCAAAACTGCGCCCAATCCTTTACGAGAAGCATCACTGTAAACCACGAAGTTTTCACTACCTTCGGGTAAAGCCAAAATCGGTGCACTACACAATTTCTGCTTCAACAATTGAAATACAACTTCTGCCTTTTCACTCCAATCAAACTTCAATTTCTTTTGAGTCAGCTTCGTCATAGGCTTGGCAATTTTTGAGAAACCTTCGATAAATCGTCGGTAATAGCCAGCAAGACCTAGAAATTGATGAATCTCTATCGGAGTCTTGGGCGATGCCTAATCCTTGATTGACTCAATCTTAGCCGGGTCCACGTGAATGCCTTCACTATCAATCACATGACAAAGAAATTGTACCCTTGTCAGCCAAAAGGCGCATTTCAAAAACTTGGCGTACAATTCTTCCTTCTTAAGCAATTCCAAAATTAACTTAAGATGTTCTGCATGCTCTTCCTTGCTCTTGGAGTAGATCAAGATGTCATCAATAAAAATGATCACGAATTTATCTAAGTACGATTTGCACACCCGATTCATCAGATCCAAGAATACCGCCGGTGCGTTGGTCAGTCTAAACGACATCACTTGAAACTCATAGTGACCGTAGCGTGTTCTAAAAACTTTCTTTGGAATGTCTTCCTCTCGAACTCTGAGTTGGTGATAACCAGATCTCAGGTTGATCTTAGAGTAGACTCTTGACCCTTGCAACGGATCGAACAGGTCGTCGATTCTCGAAAGTGGATATCGATTCTTCACAGTCAGCTTGTTCAGCTCGCGATAATCGATACACATCCGAAAAGATCCATCTTTCATTTTGAAAAACAAGACCGGGGCTCCCTAGGGTGAGGAAATCGGTCTTATAAATCCTTTGTCAGAAAGTTCTTGGAGTTGAGTAGACAATTCGTGCAGTTCTGACGGTGCTAATCTATATGGTGCGCGTGCCACAGGTGCAACACCTGGGACCAATTCGATTTGAAATTCAACTTGTCGCGAAGGTGGTAATCTGGGCAAATCCTCTGGGAATACCTCCGGAAAGTCCCGTACAGTCAGCACATCCGCAAGTCGCTTCTCCTCTGACTTGTCTTCGGTTCCCTTCTTCGTAACTTGTGCTAGAAAAATTAGGCAACCTCTCTTAATATATTTCTGAGTTTTAGTGCACGATATGATGCTCAACTTTGACTTCTCTCCTTTGCCATCTCTATCACCTTGAACTATCAAAACTTCATCTCCAAAGGTAATTCGCACAATCTTTTCATCACACACAATCACCGCATGATGGTTCGCTAACCAATCCATGCCGATGATGACGTCAAAACTACCAAGTTCTACCAGAATTAGGTCAATATTGAATGGGTGACCTAACAATCCTAACGTACAACCTCTAAGTATGGTATTAGTCTCAGAAATTCTTCAGTCGGCTAATTCAACAGCATAGTTAACGTCTAAGGTATCGGGGGTTACATCAAGCAAAGTACTAAAAGTTGTCGACACGAAACTTCTATCGGCTCCTGAATCAAATATCTTAGAAGCATAATGGTTAATAAGAAGAAACGTACCCTTGCCGACATTTGAATCAGGGTTAGCGTCTCCTCCACCCAACACATATGCTTTACCTTTTGCTTCACCAACACCATTCTTGTTCCCAGCTTTGTTTCCACGGATTTGATCTTTCAGCTTTGGACAATCACTCTTGTAGTGTCCTTGCCTTCTGTTAGGATTATGAAAAAGACTCGGTCACCCCCGTGTATCATTTAGTATAGCATAGCTCGTAGTTAGAGAGTAAGCGTATGGCTCTCGGTATTGGGCCGGGTCTTTTACCCAAGTGTAAGCCCATTCCCAAGCCCATAGAGCTTACAAACACTTGTATATAAACCCCTTTCCAGCCATGGGAAGGGGTTGGTTGTTCTTGTTATCACATTCATGCTATTGTATTTTCTCTCACTAGAAACCTCACTTTCTCTCTCTAGATAATTAGCCAACCTAATCATTTATGCTTGTGTTATGATATCTAATATACTACAATTGGTATCAGAGCCCATGGGATGATTAGCTAGATTGTGTGTGCGTTTCCTTGGTTAGTCTAGATCAAAAGTTTGGTTTTTTGAAGGTTTATGGTCTTATTCTTGACACTCTTTGATTCTCATGTTTGTGATGTTAAAGTTAGTGTTTTTATAGTTGTTATAACCTTCTAGGACCAAGTTGTAAAAAAAACCAAGTGAAAACATTCAAAAGGATGATTTTTAGGTGTTTTTAGGTGAAAAAGTTCGTATATTCTTCATTGCGTTTTGACCTTTCTGAGACATTCTTCGTTGCGTTTTGGTGAACAGTACTGCGTTTTGTCAGAAGAAAGTACACTGCGTTTTGTCGTTTTGTATAGTACAACAGTACTGCGTTTTGTCTTATTAGAGGTTGCGTTTTGGTCGTTGCGTTTTGACCTGGAAATTGCGTTTTGGTTCATTGCGTTTTGACTGCAGGTTGCGTTTTGAAGACAAGTGTTGCGTTTTGACTAAGGGATACTCTGCCCAATTTTTTATTTGGTTGCGTTTTGACCAAATCTCAAGGTTGCGTTTTGATCAAATCTCAGGCTGCGTTTTGGCTCATTTTCTTCATTGCGTTTTGACAAGACTAGGTTGCGTTTTGATGGAAACTACACTGCGTTTTGACTAGACTTCACTACGTTTTGCCTAAGTTTCATTATCGTCATTAAGTTAACTTATTTCAACCAAGCCAAATCTCAATCATACAACATATCACCTAATCCAACAAACAATCATCACTTTTAACATACAATCACTAATCATTGATCGATCAACTTAATCATATCACAAGTAATCACTATGGCTAATCTTTCAGAGGACATCCAATGTGCCGGTTCCGATACCCGACCACCTATGCTTGATAAGACTGACTTTGCATCATGGCAACAACGTATTCGATTGTACTGTCGGGGTAAGGAGAATGGGGTAAACATTTTAAAGTCAATTGATGAAGGACCTTTTCAGATGGGGACCACGCGAGTAATTGTTGCTGAAGGAACTGAAGGTTCTCTCCATCTAGGTCCTGAACGACCTCGAGTCTATTCGGATTTGTCACAGGATGAGAAGGATAGGTACAATGCAGACATTCGGGCAACAAACATCATACTTCAAGGTTTACCAAAAGATATCTATTCACTTATTAATCATTACACTGATGCAAAGGACATATGGGACAATGTGAAGATACTTTTGGAAGGATCAGAATTAACAAAGGAAGACCGTGAATCACAACTGTATGATGACTTTGAACACTTTCGTCAGAACAAAGGTGAAACCATTCACGACTACTATGTCATGCGGAACATCAAGATGACAATGTTAAAAATACAGTTGAACTCAAAGTTTGTGAATAACATGTTGCCTGAATGGGGTAGATTTGTTACCGCCATAGCTGTGAAACTTAACAAAGGCTTAAAGGATTCAAACTTTGATCAACTATATGCTTATTTGAAGCAACACGAGGCACATGCCAATCTGACTTGGGACATTCTCCTCAACATTATTATTCACAATCATCAACAATTCCACCGACCACATATCATCAACCACACTCTGCTGACACCTCACAATCTGACTTGGGACATTCTCCAACTGACAACCTAATCGAGAACCTAACCAACACACTTGCCTTACTCACCCAGTCATACAAAACCTTCCTTCCTCAAACAAACAATCAACTCAGAACTTCATCAAACCTAAGGAATCAAGCTACAGTACAAGACGGCAGGGTTGTTGTTCAGAATGTTCAGGGTCGACAGAACAGAGGATAGGGTAATAATGCACGGGGTGCAGGTGTAGCTGGTTGTACGACCTTAGATAACTGTATTTTTGACATTGTCATCTTGATGTTTCGCATGTCATTAATGAGCTTGGCAAACCTGACATAGTAGTCGTGAATGGTTTCGCCTTTGTTCTGACGAAAGTGTTCAAAGTCATCATACAGTTGTGATTCACGGTCTTCCTTTGTTAATTCCGATCCTTCCAAAAGCATCTTCACATTGTCCCATATGTCCTTTGCATCAATGTAATGATTAATAAGTGAATAGATATCTTTTGGTAAACCTTGAAGTATGATGTTTGTTGCCCGAACACATAACAAGCATTATGAGTTTTTGGTCATGCCATTTGGCTTGACTAATGCTCCGGCTACCTTTCAAACGCTGATGAACGATATTTTCCGACCCTTATTGCGAGCAGGTGTGTTAGTTTTTTTTGACGACATACTGGTCTATAGTCATACACGGGATGCGCATATTAAACTGTTGAATGAAGTACTTCAATTACTTCAGAAACACCAGTTGGTGGTAAATAAAAAAAAGAGTAGCTTTGGTATAAATTCTGTCGAATATCTTCGGCATATAATTGATGGCAGGGGAGTGTCTATGGATCCTGCCAAAATCGAGTTGATTACAAACTGGCCAACCCCAAAAATTGTTAAGTCTGTTAGAGGGTTTTTAGGACTAACCGATTACTATCGTAAATTTATTGAAGGGTACGGAAAAATTGCTAAACCCTTGACTAAGCTTACCAAAAAGGATGGATTCTTATGGTGTTCAGAAGCCCAGTCAGCCTTTGAAAATTTGAAGAAAATCATGGCTTCAGCTCCTGTTCTTGCACTTCTTAATTTCTCGCAACCGTTTAAGATAGAGTGTGATGCATCGGGGCGTGGCATTGAAGCTGTGTTGATGCAGTCACAACGGCCTATCACGTACTTTGGTAAGGCCTTATCAGACCAGAACTTAAATAAATCAGCATATGAAAAGGAGATAATGACCCTCGTTCTGGCAATCCAACATTGGAGACCTTACCTACTCGGCCGGTCGTTCACTGTTTTCACCGAACAAAAAAGCCTCAAATTTCTTCTTGAGCAGCGTATTACTACTATAGACCAGCAAAATTAGGTTGCAAAGTTATCAGGTTACCAGTTCACGATATGTTATAAGCTGGGTAAAGAGAACCGAGTTGTTGATGCTTTATCTCGCATACCAGAAGTGGGAGAACTATATTCCATAGTTGCTTATCCATAGTGGTTGGATGGAACTCAGTTGCTGGACGGTCTCAAGGATGACCCTCAGCTCTATAAAATTGTTCAAGAGGTTATGAACGATCCACAATCTCGCCCGGGCGTTTCCTTTGTTAATGGGAAATTGTATCACAAGGAACGGTTGGTGATTCCAACCACCTCTCCTTGGATTCCACAATTGCTAGAGGAATTCCACTCCAGTCCTAACGGTGGCCACTCAGGGTTTTATAGGACTTATCGACGTCTAGCATCCAAAATTTATTGGTTGGGAATGACAAAGTCGATTCGAGAATTTGTCCGTGCATGCAACACATGTCAAAGGTGTAAGTCTTCCACTTTATCCCTTGCTGGTCTCCTTCAGCCCTTGCCGATTCCAGATTCCATCTGGGAAGATATTTCAATTGACTTTATTACAGGGCTACCAAAATCAAAGGGTTATAAAGTCATATTGGTGGTAGTTGATCATCTCTTGAAATATTGTCACTTTATCCCTTTAAAGCGCCCGTTTACTGCTCGTTCCTTAGCCGAAGTTTTCTTGAAAGAGGTTATTCGTCTACACGGAATACCAAAGTTCGTGTTGAGCGATCGTGATCCATTATTTTTGAGCACGTTCTAGAAGGAAATATTTTCATTACAAGGTAGTAAACTTAAGTTTAGCTATGCGTATCATCTTAAAACCGACGGTCAGACCGAAGTAGTTAACCAGAGCCTTGAAACCTACTTACGTTGCTTTGCTACTGAGCAACCAATAAACTGGTCTTTTTGGCTACCATGGGCGGAATTTTGGCACAACACATCTTTTCATGTCTCCACGAACACCACCCCTTTTGAAGTTGTCTACGGAAGAGCTCCACCCACAATCTTGAAGTATGTTCTAGGAGAAATCCATTATAAAGCTGTGGCAAGTGATCTTTAAGACAGATATGAGGCTTTAAAACAACTCAAGTATCACCTGGCTAGAGCTTAAGAGCGTATGAAAAAATCAGCTGACAAACACTGGCGGGAGGTTGAATTCGCTATCAGAGATTGGGTATTCTTAAAACTAAGGCCACATCGCCAATAGTCTGTTATGCGACGCATCCACCAGAAACTCACAGCTCATTTTTATGGGCCATTCCTCATCATTGATAAGATTAGAAACGTTGCTTATAAGCTCCAATTACCCGAGTCATCCAAAATTCATCCAATTTTCCATGTTTCACTCCTCAAACACGTTGTAGGCAATCATGCAGTAGAACCCACCCTGCCTCAAGGTCTGGAAATGGATTCGTTAACCCCCTCCCTTCCAGAAAAGTGTTTGGCTGTTCGTGAGGTTACTAAGAAAGGAGAAAAGGTACCACAATGGTTGATCCAATGGCAGCAAAGTACGATCGAGGATGCCACATGGGAAGATGCTTATGCTATCTAAAATCAATTCCCAAACTTCAGGCTTGAGGACAAGCCTGTTTCTTACGAGGCCGGCATTGATAAGGAAAACGACAATATAGAACCTTTGGATATACCTGCTGGACCGGGAACTTGGAAAGTCTATAAGAGGAAGAAATTTAAGAAAGGACAAATGAAGAGGTAGAAAGGCAGAAGGTTGCTATTATGATGAAAGAGAAAGGATGTCAAATATATATTCACAGGTTCTTGGTGAGAGGGTTATGTTTTCTGAGTGTATGTTCTTTTGATTCGGCTTATTAGCTTGGGCAGTAAGAAATCCACCTAGTTGGTTCTCTACTCAGTTTGTCTTTCATATTTCCAGTCAATAAAATCATCCAGTTGCAATTACTTCAGTTTACACAATCTTTGTTTTATCCTAACATGGTACCACATTGTGTCCATAAAGAATGATCTTCTTAACTTGGGCATTGATATGTCCTTGATCTTTAAAAAGAAGATTGGTAACGGATCTGACACGAGGTTCTGGACGGACAATTGGGTGGGTAGAGGCCTGTTAAAATTTTCATTCCTGAGACTATACCGTTTAGACACAAACCAATAGTGTGTTGTGTCTGATAGAGCTCCAACTTTTCATCAGCATTATGCCACAACTTCTGCTCCAATTGCTACTGCTTCCCAAGTGGGTCTTGTGTACAACTGGTCTTGGCTTCGACGTATTCGTACAGGGCTGATTCTTGCTGAGCTTGAAGATCTTTGTAGTTTGGTTGCTCATCTGCGCCTCTCTCTCAATCAGGGCATATGGGAATGCACCATTGACGACTCAAGAACATTCACGGTGAAAGGTATGCGGTCGCACATTACCCACCTGTCAACAAACACTTCCCTTATTCCTATTCGTTGGAACTCAATTCTGCCCTCTAAGGTGAATATTCTCACATGGAGAATCGTTAATTTGAGGCTCCCCACTCGGGTCAATCTCGATTACAGGGGTATTGATCTTGATAGTATTCGTTGCCCTATATGTGATGCTGCAATTGAGACTAAAAATCACCTCTTCACCGAATGTGATTTATCCAAATCCACTTGGAATCGTATCCTCGAATGGCGGGGATCCAAAACATAAACATCACAAACATCAATGACATAATGAGCCTTGCATATCGGGTTCACTTGCCTGCCTCTATCGTTAAGATCTTCGACTCAGTAGTCCAAACCACCATGTGGGTACTGTGGCGGTTTAGAAACGAAGCAACCTTTGCCATCAAGCGTCCCAACAAAGATCTAATCATCAACGATATCAAGTCCTTATCTTTTAATTGGTATTCTAGTAGGAAAAAAAAAAATTATATTTAAATTCGATAGAGTGGTCTTGTAACCCTTGTAACGCTTTATCCATAACTTTGTTTGATTCTTCCTAGCTTCTTGCTAGAGGTTCTTTCTTTTATTTAATTGCCGTTCAAAAAAAAATCCGCAATTTAGGTTCGTAGTTATGACCTTTATCAGCATCGGGCTGTAGGATCCCTGAAACGTAAAAGTGATGTTCATATACATGATTTCACAAACCAAAACAAACTAAGCAGCTAGCAATAGAACTAACTTGCACTTACAAAGGAGATTGTTGGTTAAGCTCGGGTAGAAGCTGTTGTGAAGACATCATTTGCTGCAAAGTATTATTTAAAAATGGTAAGAGGTTATACAATATAGGAACGAAAACATATAGAGCACTCCGCAAGTTTTGTATACCTGCATCATCTGAGGTGAAGTTAGCTGACGAAGTACATCAGAATTTTGCATCATCTCTCTTAACTGAGAGTTAGAATCGAACATAATGTGTAGTTGTGGGTTTTTCCAAATAATCTACAATTTCATATTACTTGAAAGCATTAAAGAACGATTGAAACCAGCGACAATAAGTAATATAAGTAAGATTATTAGAGTAGTTAGTATACCTGGTCCATAATATGGGGATGGGAAAGAAATAGCTTGATATAGCAGACTCATATCTGGCATGCCTCCGGGTGGTCTAACCCTGGTAAAGCAAGACCACCTAACCCAGAAACATTGCACTAGGAAGTGGGTTAGAATTAGAAGGTGGAAACAGGGGAGTCTGGGCTACTCCAGCATGTCCATTGCGTCTATCACCAAGTGAATTGTGTGATCTGCCTGGAGGTCTACATGCATGACATCAAAGAAATATATATCATTGCGAAGCTGCTAGTGATTTTTACTAAACAAAGGAATACCTGCTAGTTAATGCAGGTAACATAACGACTTGGCTAATAACGAATTAAACATTGAACTCACATACACCAAGCCAAAAATCTCCAATATGCACTGATTTTAAGGACTACCATATCAGTATACTTAGATGATAGAACACCAACAACAACAAACATAATTAATTAATTATAGCAAATAATCATACAGTAACAAATCCATGACATATGAAATAAAATACAAACATAATTATATACGTACCATAAGTATCTAGGGTTTGATCATCCTTCAAAATCATTCCTCTATAATGCAAGCTCTGTTCATTAGCAAGAACAAAAGAGAGTTGAGCCAATAAATTCTTAAATTCAACAACCTTTGACACGGCAATATTGCATCAAACCGAAAACAATTATTAATTAGAACAAAAACCTACCACCCAAAAAAAATAACGGGTGTGTTTGGGGAAGATGATGGATACCGGGAGTTTACGAATATTATTATGGATGAATGAATATAAATACTGGTATCGAATGGGAGTTGCGGGCCATGCATGGAGGATAGTGGTTTAGGCCACGAAGCTGGGCCGGTCGGATGTAATGATCAAGTCATGTAGCGAAAAGTCTTTTGAAAAGGATACGTTCGAGAAAGTTTTTAGTCAAGGTAAGGTAAACGAGAAAAACACTAGTACCAAAAACAAGTTTGGCAAGAGGAGTATAATGAAAACAATTTAGAGGTGGCGAGACAAATTGGGGTGGAGGGTTTAGAGAAAAACCAAAAAGACTTTTTTTTGGTAGATTCTTTCCGCTCTGGAAAGCGGTCGATTAACATATCGTTAATGTTGTCAACGTTTTCGTTTTTTTTTATAATGTATCCCTCGAAATGATATCATCCAAGAACCGCCGCTGATTTGCAAAGATGTAAAAACTGCATCAATCAAAGCATCTTTTGATGTGTCGTCGTTTGTGTAGGGTATGACCATGTCAGCGGGTATTCGAATATAGTTTGCATCATCCATTTCCTCATCTCCGTTGCTGACCCGCAGTAGGAAATGCAAAAACCACGTATCTGTTAGAGATCTCACATCTAGAGTTAGCGGGATCTTTTTAATCAAACACCAAAGAGGCGACATATGTAAGCTCGAGCCTGCAATTTGTGCTTGAAATGGCGGTTCACCTGTCTAAAATCGCCTCCAAGAACCATTCTCTTACCATCGTAGGAAAATCCTACCCCCGTAATGTCTTGCATGGTTCAGATACCGCCTATACTGCTTGCATCTTGGCCATCGATGCTTCCTCTAATATTATTATTTTGGCATAACAAAGAAGTATAGCGTTCCTACTCTATTTTTTGATGTTGCAAATAGAGTTTTTATGATTGTTTAGTGGTCCAGGAATGAAATGGGTATATCATAGTCATAGATTCATTACCCACCAATTTGGTGTCTATGAAAACCATTCTATGGACCCATCTCTTTTCCACTACAAAATTCAAATATCTATACACTTTTTTCATACCATATTTTGTCATTCAAACATAAACAATCGTAATCATACACTTTTTCATATCCATTGTCATTCCACCCCATACCAAATCCGATACCCATTGTGATTCCTAACAACAAACCAAACGGCTCCTTATTGAGCATTAAAGTTTTGGATCCTCAAATCAAGATGTTGCCATGTTAGGGATCATCAGTGTAATTAGGGATCAACGGTGTAATTTACTCAAAATAAAAATATGCATGACCTTGTGATTTTTAAAAATTTCATAGTAAATAAATGTTATATTTTGATTTATTAATAGTTCTTACAATCAAACTTTAAACTTTTAAACATAAGTTAATCTTAAATTTAATTTTATGAACTTGACTCTCAAGTACTCAACGTCTATAACATCTAAATTATTTATATATTTAATAAAACCATCATATACTTTAATATTTTTATAAACAACTATTATTATTATTATTATTATTATTATTATTAATTTATAACATCATTTTATTAGAAAAATAAAATTTATAAAAAGTTAGTGAGAAGCCGAGATATTATTTGAGCTCTCACTCCTTTAGTTATGGCAAAGCTAATTCTATTGGATATATGAATAGCAGCACGTGTCCTAATGTCTTGACCCACATAGAACTTTCGTATCCGCTTCAGTAAGGCCACCGCATCCTTCTCTAATTCTCCGAACGAAGAAAATGAAAAGGGAGAAAACCATACCCAATATCTACACATTTAACCTCATACTTGACGCGTTTACGATGTGCCACATCGGACACCGCACGACCGGACACATATCAGCCAACCTCGTTTGCGTCAAAGATGAGGACCCTGTCAAATCCACACAGACATCAAGCCCTCTGTCCCACAAGTAGAGTAGCATATCCGCTGGATGTAGGGGTTTGTCATGCCCTCCATCAAGAACAGTATCAACTTCTTTACGTGTCGAATCCCCGATCGAAAACAAATATAAACAAGGGTATCAAGAATAAAGTTATACCGACGTTTAATATCAATAATACCGGCACATGATACATCATGGTCTTCATAAATATCCCCCATAAAGACCTTATAGCAAGTTGAGCACGGTCTCGCAATAGAAAATAAAGGAGCACCTAACCGATAACATAACACACAACGGTAGGTCTTATCGTTCATAGTCCGTCCCATGCCAGAAATTAGAACCACCTAAGCCGGTCAAAAGTGTGATCCTCCTCCATTTAAGATTGCCACAAAGCCATCTGTCGAGGAGATAAGGAAAAAGTGGATTCTGAGTTTAAGTAACACATGTGAAATATATATCTGCCAGTTTCTTCATGAGTTTGGAGCAACGATCTCATTTGAATTACTCAAAAGGTCAGTCTCCATGTTCATATTTAAAACACACAATGCATCATCAAAGGTAGGCCCAGAGATACAATACCAGAATATCGAAGGAGCATAGTTTGCAAGCTAGCATACCACAATCTAGACGCAAGAAATGCATAATTCAAAACATCACCTCTAGAATAAGTGTCCAATTTGACTTTTCGCATACTTTTTTGTTCAACTTTGACCTCAACTATTTGTTTTTGTGTTATTTTATACTTTTTTTGAACGGCAAGTTAGTAGTTAGTGACTCGAGCCCACAGTGACATCCAATTGGGTAGTATGCAAGCCTCGAACCTTCTCCTTAGGGGATAAACCCCACTCCTGCTTCTGTTTATTTCCGCCCCTGAAGGTCCATGGTGAGACTCGAACCTGAGACCTCTCCAAAGATACCCCCTCAAGGTTATCTTTTATGGCCAACTGAGCTAGCCCAGTTGGTTATATAACACATGCCAAAAGTTCAATATAGACCCAATATTTGTTATAGACCCAATGAACCAATCCTAGCCACTCATTTTTTCATCAAAAATAAAACATATCATCACGACGAGAATTAAATTATCTTTCTATAGAGGGGCGACACTATGTACTTTCGACGAACTTTTTTTATGATTTTATGAAGTCATATACGATTTTATGAAATCATATATGATTTTATGAAATCATATATGATTCGTTATACGAATCATATATGATTCGTATGACGAATCATATATGATTTTCGCAATTCGTGACTGAAACAAAATTGAAAAAAAATTCGTTAGAATCACAAATCATATATTATGATTTTATGAAATCATATATGATTTCATGAAATCATATATGATTCGTTATACGAATCATATATGATTTTCGCAATTCGTGACTGAAAAAAAAATCGAAAAAAAGTTTCTCGAAAGTATATCGTGTCACCCGTCTACTGAAAGATAAAAAAATACTCGTCGTTATGGTGTATTTTTTGTCGTGTGACGATTTACCGTTTGTAAGATATTTTATTTTTAAAAAAGAGGTGGAAAGTGGGTTTATTTATTTTTGATGAAAAAATAAATGGTTGAGATTGATTCATTGGATCTATGACAAATAATGGGTCTATGTTGATCTTAACTCTATAACACAAACACAAATATTTAATGTCAAATTGGACACTTATTCTATAGGTGATGTTTTGAATTATGCATTTTCATCAAGTATTATATAACACAAACATAAATATTTAAGGTCAAAGTTGAACACAAAAGACTTCAAAAATTCAAACTAGACACTAATTTCGGGACGAATGTAGTATTATTTAAATCACTTTAATTAGAAATTCATAATATTTACAAGAATATAGTGGGAAGCCGATATTCTATCTGAGCCCCCACTCCTCTAACTATAGCAAAGCTAATACTACTAAAAATATCAACAACAGTACTTGTCCTAATATTTTGATTCAATAAGAACCTTCGGATCCGCTTCGGTAAGGTAAATGCATCATTCTCAAGTTCCCTAAAAGAAGATAATGAGAATGGGATCCAATATTCGCGCATTTAACCTCATACTTGACGTGTTTACATTGTGCGGCCTCAATCACCGCATGACCCGACATAAAATCAACCATCTCAGTTTGTGTCAAAGGCGAGGATCATGTCTACCACACATACATCATGCCTTGCTTCCCACGAGTTGAACAACATTCAAGTTGGACGTAAGGGTTTGTCCCGCCCTCTGCCAAACCCAATATCAACTTCTTTACCAGCTAAAATCTCGAACTAAAAACAGATGTCTACAAGGGTATCAAGCACAATGTTAAGCCGATGTTTAATACCAACAATATTAGCACACGATACAACATGGTCCTCATAAATATCCACCGTAAAGACCTGGAGCAAGCTGAGCACGGCTTCGAAAAAGAGAACAATCGATAGTAAAACACACACCCGTAAGTCATATCGTTTATTATTATTATTATTATTATTATTATTATTATTATTATTATTATTATTATTATTATTATATATTTTTATCAATACCTTTATCATAAATTCATGATATTTGATACGTATCGTTGGGCATAGGTCATTATTTATCAAGTTTTACTATTTACATTATGCTGACTTTACTTATTACTGTAACTAACACTAACGGGCAGTGTACCCGATCGTTTGTAGGTTCATTGGTACGTAGGGTATCGATCACTAAGAGTGACCGTTAATACTTAATCTACCAGTATTTTAGTTATCTAAGTTAATCCTAAATAATCCTAATCAAACATAAACTAGCGCAAAGAGGAGACTGGCACGAGTTTTTGTTTAATAAAGCAATAAACGAGACAAGTAACACATGCAAGCATATAAACAAACGGTAAAAAAGCGGTCAACCACTTATGTAAGGAAAGCGTATTAACCAAGTTTATTGAATAAAATTTATCAATTGTCTATGTGTGCAATTATTGTACTACTTCCGTTGGTAGTATATCATTCTTAAGCTAGGTGATACTTCTTCCTAAACTCTAGGTTTGTTTTACGATTAATCTTGTCACAATCAACCAAACTCGCATAATGACCCCACCGTTATTTATAATTTATCTAGGTGACAATATTAGTATCAATATTAAAACATAGCTCATCGAGGCATTACCAACTTATTTCTTAATGGCTATCTATATAATAGTAGTCTACAATCCACTTAACTACTCAAGGAAACATAATGTTATTTGTAATCCTAAGATACCTTAGTCAACCATTCACTTAACCATGAGTCGAAACATGATTTTATTTGTAGTCCTAGTGCTTTAGCTATATAAATAAACTGTATGTAGTATCTATCCCTAACTCTAGTATACGCCCAAATAACGATTAAGTTACAGCGCTTTATTTGTAATCCAAGATCCAGTTGAATGACAGATTAAGACATAATCAAGCTATAAACGGGTATGAAATGATAAACATAATTAACATGCAACGAAAGAGTAAACAATCGATATAAACAAATCAAGACATTAAATTAACATAAACACGACTAATACCTATGAGTATTAGCCCAAATTCATTGTGTAATCCGTAGAACCCAAAAATGTTAGCGTTGAGGATGACTCGATGAACTTATTTAAGTTCAACGACTTGTTTTACACTTAGTTTTTTTTGATCATTTGTTGTTTGTAACACCCCCAAAATCAGGTATCAGCGGAATGGTAACAATGGGGTGCTACGTCAAAGTACAACAATCAAGATATAGGAAACGACCTTAAATGGACGTTTTAAGATAAGATTTCATTCGTTGCCATAGCAAAATATCAGAGTTCATACATTAGGTCCCATAAGTTTTAAAAGTCATAAACATTCTTAATTAAACAAAAGCTTCATAATACCCAAAAGATGACTTAAGTTTTTAAAGATAATAAAAGTTGCATTGAATATAGATAAAACACAGAATCCGTCTTCATTGATATCCGCCACGGCTCCCGTCCAATCTTCATACCCTAGGACCTGAAATTACATGCTAAAAGTCAACACAAAGGTTGAGTGAAATCATAGGTTTATCGGTAAAAAGGGTGGACCACAAGATCGAAGTAATAGTAGACTCTGAAACACATTCAGTAGTCCAAAACGTTTATTATTGCACTAAGCTCATGACCCCGAAGCCTTAACTAGATTTGTGCCCCAATCAGAATATAGGATGCTTGCCAACAACCTAACACCTCTCAATGTTAAATGCACCTTGATCAAACTAGTGACCCAAGGAAAGGTGGGGATTGTCAGTCCCGATAGATCTATCCACAACACTCGCGCTTACTACAATAGCAATTAACGGTTCATGATAAATAGGGACTTCACGGCAATAAGGTAACTTAGCAATAATATTCAGGCAGTAATCTGGATAGCATACACTTTGTAAACACTTTGAAAACACTTAGAAAAACACTTGTGTCCAATAGTAAAACAAGCAATGTAATTCACCCCGTAGATTTTGTAAAACAATCACGTAGTAAAAAGGGGGCTATGAACTCACCTCGAGTGAATGGTAATCAACAAGTATTCACAATAGAAAAATGCGTCACGAAGGAATCCGAAGGCAACCTAATCCAATATAGGTCGTATAAGTACTAAACACTTTGATTATTTATAGGTCGTATAGCTCATCATACTATCGTTCGGGCTATCATAATTAAGAGGTCATGTAGTGACGTATGAGGAGCTAGGACACTTTAAATCGTAAATCCAACAACTCGTCGATACGCCACCCCGAAGAGGCCTCATTATGAAACTCCCTAGTAATATAGTACTTTGATTAACTAATTCTATATATTGCATCAACTAATCTAATCGTTTTAGTGAAATCATATTTATAAAGTAAAAACGTTTATAAGTATACTTTAGTAAAACTGGCGTAACTTTCTCGTTTTTAATCCGTTTCTTTCGTTTCTTACGTCCACGCCTTCGTATAAGAATGAGTATACCAAATATAACATTTTCAAAAATCTGAGTAATTTCTGATTGAAAGTGATTTTACTGGTTCATTTAAAAGTTTATATATTTAATTTTAGATTTAGTATATCGTAAATCACGTAAATTCGTAACTTATTCGTTTTAACTCCGTTTTTAGCGATTCTTTCGAGCATGTCTTCGTATTTAAAAAAGTTCTAATATAGTTAATGATGTTTTTCATAAATAAAAAGTCCCTGATAACTGTAACGTAAAATAAAAATTTATTTATAAAACCCGGTATTAAACTAAAAACTATAATTGTACGTGTCTATTCGTTATAAATCGGTTTTTTCGAGTTTCTTACCTTTTGGAAATCGTCAGGAGACCACTATATTTATCAAAAACATAATCTGAAACTGTTACAAAAGAACGAACCATAAAGCAGCCCTATATTATCTTTGGGGTTTTATTTATATAACTTTGTTTTTATATACTTTTTAACTACAAGTTTACACTTGAACTTTTTATACTTAAACCAAGAGTGTAGAACACTTATAAATCCATTTTAACATGATATTACCAACATCATAGCATATGTAAAAGTGTACAAAATCATAACCACAAGTAAAAATATGTTTTACATGTTTAAAAGTATCCTAATGGTGATATTGCTAAATAGAGCATATAAACACATAAAATAATAAATGTAAAGACATAAAGGGTTTTAGGTAACCTTAACGAGATGTAGTGTGATGAACCAAAGTATCTAAACCCTTGTTCAGATATAAAACCAAAGCTTGCACTCTTGAAACCCTAGTTTTCAAATGAAAACCCTAATCTTGTTTTTCTTGCTTCAACACTTGTAAATACTTAACCCAACCTTCAAACCATCTTAGCAGGTCTTAGATATGTTGTGTGTATGCTTGTATAAGTGGTATAAAAAGATTGTATGGTTTGTGTGGGGGAGGGCTTTTGAGCCGTGGGCTTGTAGTGAGCATGAAGGAGTATTTGTTTGATTTTTACTTTGTAAATGAAGTGTGTGTGATATGTATCTAGTTGTGCATGCTTATATATGACTTGGACTAGTCAAACCTTCTATTAGAAGTGGTCAAAGTTCAAAGGGACCATGAGAGGGAATTAAGGAAAACCTTTAGTCAAAACTAGACATGAACACTTTAGGTTTAATAAGAAAGGTTTGTACAAGACAATGGTTAGTTTTGTGTGCTCCTTGGTCTCCCTAGGGGATCACATATGCCACACGAAATTTAATGAGGGGGAGGGGTGCTAGTTGTGATTTTTGGTATTTAACAAAATAATTGCATTTACTTGAATTATAAATGTAATAAAAGATATAACAAGTAAAGAGGATGTTCTAGTTCATTTATTTTATTTCAATTTGACTAACAATGTTAACATAGGTTTAATTTTTATAAAAATTTAGGTATATGGTATTTGTTGAAGCGTAGAAAAGTTTCGGTAGTTGCGGGTATGCTTAAACGTATTTTATCGCGAAACGTAAACGTTTTACGCAACCAATAAAAATAAAATATAAAAAGTTAATTATTACTTTAGTTATAATAATGTAATGATTATTTGACGTAAACTTTAATTGGGTTTGGTGCCCGTTTTACGTTGATTGTTGATTTTAGTTATTGTGATTTAACGTATCGATTAAAATTAAAAGCGAACGCGTACGAGAAAGAAAAAAATAAATAGTGAAATATATGACGTTGTAAATGACCTGAAAATATGGAATGTTACAGTCTCCTCCAGTTAGAAGAGCCTTGTCCTCAAGGCTCAAGTTGTGGCAGTTGAGGAAAGTACGGGTTCGGAGAAAAGATGCGGATATTTCATCCGGAATTGGTCTTCATGTTCCCAAGTATACTCAGCTCCTTGCCGAGAGTTCCAACGAACTTTGACCAATGGGATTCTTCTTCGCTTTAGCTTCTTTACATCCCGCTCTACGATCACAATAGTCTCTTCGACAAATCGCAGATTTTCATCAATCTCGATCTCATCCAAAGGCACCTGAACATCTGGCTCAGCCAAGCATTTCTTGAGGTTCGACACATGAAACGTGTCGTGGACACAGCTTAGCTCCTGGGGTAACTTCAGCCGATAAGCCACCGGTCCAACACGCTCTACGATTTCAAATGGTCTCACATATCGTGGTGCTAGCTTTCCTTTCTTACCAAATCGTACCACTCCCTTCCATGGAGATACCTTAAGTAACACTCGGTCTCCAACTTGGAATTCAAGAGGTTTACGCCTCTTATCAGCATAGCTTTTCTAGTCCTAGCCATTTTCAATCTTTCCCTAATTTAAACAATTTTTCTGTCGTTTCTTGCACAATTTCTGGTCCAATAAGCTGACTTTCTCCCACTTCAGTCCATATCACGGGGGATCTACATTTCCGCCCGTACAGAGCCTCGAATGGTGCGCACTTAATGCTTGTGTGGTAACTGTTATTATAGGAAAACTCAATCAATGGAAGATGAGTATCCCAACTGCCACCAAAATCCATAACGCAAGCTCGAAGCATATCCTCCAGCGTCTGAATAGTATGCTCACTCTGACCGTCGGTCTGAGGGTGGTAAGCCGTACTCATGTCTAGTCTCGTACCCAACGCTTCCTGAAAAGCTTGCCATAAGTGTGACGTGAATCGACCATCATGGTCTGAAATGATTAATACCGGCACACCATGTCTCGCTACAATCTCGTTGGTATAAATCTTTGCTAACTTCTTTGGTATAAATCTGTTGCTAATTTCTCTATGCACCATGCTTTTCTTTCTCCGTCTTTGAAGTCTTCAGAATAGGTAGAAGTGATAAGCCGACTTTGGTCAATCTATCCACAGCGACCCAAATCGTATTCATGCCCACGATGCTACTTGTTAGTTAGGCAACTTTGTGACAAAGTCCATTGTTTATCTTTTCCTCCCATTACCAAGTCATGAATTTAATGGTTTGCAGAAGAAATCCTGGAGGGTTACTGATGTCGGCTATTAAATCTTAAACCTACGAAAGACATCTGCTAACGTAACCAGCAATGTCTCTCTCATACCAGGCCACCAATACAAGTCTCTCAGTCGATAGTGCAATCTTATCCGCACCCGGATGTAACTGGTATAATTAGAGTAAGAGCTTCATTCCATGATCAATTATCCTTAACACCACCAACGATGGAAATCAAGATAACGAACAAAGGAAGTAAATTTCACCATCTCCTCGTTGCTCAAATGTGTCTTTTCTACAGTCCTCTTAGGCCATTCAGTTGAGGCTTTGAGATCCTTGAAGCTTCGCTCTAACGCTTCCAAAATCTTAGTCCCTTAAGTCTAGAATGAATAGTAAATAACTCATAGCACGTACTGACTTCTTGTGCTTTGAGTCTTTCTTTCTTTGTTTCCTGCTCAAAGGCATCTGCCACCTGGCCCATCACGTTCCCGCCAGCCGGGTGGTATTTTGGATCTTACACTCGTATCACTGAGTAGCTCGATCCACCGCCTTTTGGCCATAATTTAAATCATTCTAGTCCAAATATGTATCTACTGTAGACTCCTTGTGGTCAGTGTAGATACCACTTTTTCGTACCCATAAAGATAAGTCTCCAGAATATTAAGGTCGAACACCACCGCAACCCAATTCCAGTCCATGGGTGGGTATAATTTATTATCCTCTATACTATCTGTTCAATTGTCCATTGATCGGAATAAAGCTATCACTATATTGCCCCCGCTGATTGCATCAGCATAGACTCTTAACTATTCCCAAAAACCCTTAGCTTTGATGACGATCACAATAGACCACAAAGTCGTTCGTGGGCTATCCATTCTGGTATGACGATAACCACCTTTGGAGCAATTGCCTATCGTTTGCTTCCTTTAAGAGAAATGCGGAAATGACTTTCATCAATGTTTCATGTCTCTCCCAACACACTATGTCTCATATTCTTTTTTTGAGTCAACGATGAAGTGAGGGGCTTGGCGGATCTTGTGGAGAAGAGTTCTCAAGTAAATCTCTGTATAAGTAACCCACCTTCAACCCTCCAATCCTAAAAATCCAACGATTACATGTTGTGACGATTCAGGAGGTCCTTTTTTTTTGCCCGAGTTCTTTACCGAACTCAAACCTTGCTAGGATCCACAAGGAATACCTATCACGTTGACCACATGTCCTAGCGGGACTGAACTTCTGTTACAACCAAAATTCACACTTAGAAACTTTTGGGCGTATAACTTCTATCTTCTCCTTCTCGCTTAAAGTCCTAAAAACCGTCGTTCAGAGGTGGACTTTCGATGATGTTCTCTTCTGTCTTGAGTAATTAATGGATGTCGTCAATGAACACAATTAACGAATTTTTGTCCAAATACAGAAGTTTGGCAGACGTGTGTTCAATTAAGTTCCATGAATATGCTGGTGTGCGTTTCGTCAAGCCAAATGGACATGTACTGTGAATCTCGGAAAGTGGCCCGTTTGTATTCGAGTTCAAAACGCGGTCTACGGTATATCTTCCATCTCAGACTCTCAACTACAGATGATACATCTCGAGTTGAAGATCTATCTATCGATGAAACAACACAACGCACCAATGGTAATTGGATCAAACAAGGTCATCAATTCGGGGGAAGGGAGAAAGGGTACTTTATAGTCCAACTATTGTTTAGACTCCCTGGTATCAATTACTACCATTCGCATGTTCGGTAGACTGTCTTTCTTCTTGACAAAAGAAGCACGGTGCTTACCACCATGGTTGAGTATGACTTGGTCGTATAAAACCCTTCTCTTGGAAGTTCTTTAAGCTGTTTGACAATTCAAACCATTTTCTGAAGGCTACATAAACCTGGAATGGAGTGATCAAACTACTGGCGATGCACTTATGTGAATCAATATCAATGCGAATATCCTATCTCATCCACACAAAAGGTAAACCTAACAAATGTCTGGAAATACCACACAGGGAAGTCGCGGATAACACGTCATGTCAACAAAAGCTTTGTTTCCTCAATCCTTGATAAAGAAAAAATGTGGGTTGTTCTATGGGAGATGAAACCCCCAACATGTGCAAATCAGCCCCACATCCAACTATTTAACCGAGGCCCGCTACGTACCCCGACTGCCTATGTTACGCCGCGCACGCGACACCATAGCAACCCAAACTAACCCACCCATATCCGTCGTGAAGAACCTTACCCCACCCCACCCCTCATCTCCCCCAACACTAAAAATAGACCCGTAACCCCCAGCGCACACCATTTAAGCCAGCACGTGTCCCGCCGCACCAAAAAAACCCAAACCAAACTAACAACCGGCCTCATCATCAACACTCGCCTTGCAACTACAAGAATCTTGCAGTTTAACTAAGGTGAATACGAACAAACTTTTCATAACAAACTAACTATGACGACATCTCGTGAGTATGCCAACCATACCATTCCAATGATACCATCAAAACTCTTTCCTAGCCGGGGTGGCAACAATCTATTTTGAACACTGGGATTAAACAAGGACTAAGAATGCAACTATCGTAAAATTGTATTTGGTTCAAACAACTTATTTTCCGTCTGCTAATGTCGATTTTCATAAACAAGTAATTATAAAAAAAGTTGCTGTGGAAAATATCAATAAAATGTGTAAACGTAGATGAAGAAAAAACTCTTCTAAATCTCTGGGGCGATACGGATGCAGTGCAACACAAGTTACAACAATACCCACTTGAGAATTTTTAAAAGGATTGCAAGTCATGACACATGGTAAATAAAGGAGTAAAGCTATAAATAATCTTAAATTAAAATCAGGACAGCGATATTTTATATAATTGATCGAAAATAGAAATAGATATATGAATTGATGTCAAAGATAGACGTAAGAGAACGAAATATAAACCAAGTATTAATATAAATATGAGTTATAAATAATGACAAAATGGACACTACGTTAAAAGTAATCAAAAGTGATCCAGTGGATATACGCTGCTGCTAGTAGGAAAACGGAATAGGCGTGAAGGTATTCTAAGTAATTAAAAAGAGAAAGAAAACGAAAAACCATTAAAACTTTGTAGTATAAGTACTAATGGATAAATATGGAAAATGTACCCATTTTCCCCTATAACCTAAGGCTATCTGTGTAACCGTTTTGATCTATAACCCCTGGCCCAAAACAGGTAGCAGCGAAATGGTAAACAATGTGTGAGAGCTAACGTCAAAGTACAGACAATCTAAAGCATATAGGGATAAACGAAACCGCTAACCAAGGACTTTTAAGCAAGCACGGCCAAAGTATATCAATCGAAGCCAAATAGCATAAATATCGAGAAGTTACTACACATGAGGGTGCCTCATAACGATTTTAAAAAGTCAAAAAAATTCTTAATTAACCAAAAAGCTTCATAATACTCAAAAGATGTACGTTAAGATTTTAAAGAAAATAAAATATGTCATTGAATATAGATAACAACACAGAGAATCCCAACAACATATGATTATCCGCCACGGCTTCCCCTCCCAGATCTTCAAACCTCCAAGGAACCAGACATATAAATTACCTACAAAAATGTCAACACAAAAGGTTGATCAAGTGAAATCATAGGTTATTAATCTGCAAGAATAGGGTGACTCAAAAGACTCGAATGTATATTAATTAGATATCTGAAACACCACATATCAGAGTATGTTCCAAAACGGTATATTAATAACATCTAAGCTCATGAACGCGCCCGACTCCCAGCTTAACTAGAAGTATGCCCCAATCAGAATATAAGGGATGCTGCCAACAACCTAACCCCTCTACAATAAGATAAATGCACTAACTTATGGATCAAACTAGTGGACCCCAAGGAAAGGTTGGAGGATTTTCATTCAACCGATAGATCTAACCACAACACTTCCACTCCGCTGCTTACAACAATACAGTTAAACGTTCATGATAAATAGGTGAACCTTTTCAAGCAATACGGTAACTTAGTAAAATATTCAGGCAATAATACTGGATTAGGCATACTAACTTTGTAAACACATTTGAAAACCACTTAGAAAAAACGACTTGTAGTCCAATAGTAAAACAAGCAATGAAATCACCCCCGTAGATTTAGTTAAAACAATCGACTAGTAAAAAGTGGTGCAAGAACTCACCTCGAGTGAATAAGTAATCAACAAATATCACTAATAGAAAAATGCGTCATGATGGAATCAAAGGCAACCTAAATCCAAATATAGTCGTATAAATACTAAACACTTGAATAATTAATCTTTCGTATAGCTCAAACATACATCGATTACGGGCTATCATTATTAATAGGTCATGTAGTGTGACTCAATGAGGCTAGCTAGGACACACTTTAAATTTTCGTAAATCCAAACATCATCGTCGATACGCCACCCCTAGGTAATAATCGTACCTCAACTAAAAACCAATAAATTTCTATATAGCTACATTCACATCATCAAATCGTATTTAGTGAACATCATAAATTTATAACGTAAAAACGGTTATTAGGTATACAAATTAGTTAAAAACACGGCGATACCTTTTCCTCGTTTTAATAAAGTCTTTTCTTTCGTTTCTTAAGTCCACGGCCTTCGTATTAAGAACGAGTTATCAAATATTAACATTTTCAAAATATGAGTTATTTCCTGATGAATAGTGAAATTTACTGTCATAAAACAGGTTATATATTTATTATTTATAGATTTAGTTATCCGTAAATCCACGTAAATGTCCGAGTAACCTTATTCGTGTTTATAAACTCTCCGTTTTTTATTTAAGCGAATCTTTCGAAGCACGGTCTTCGTAATTAAAAAGTTTAATCGATTTATTGATGTTTTAAAAAAAATATAAGTTTCTGTTGGTGATAAGTAATTTTTAAAAAATAGTTTATAAAACGTATATATAGTTTAAACGTAAACTAGACAAACGTGTCCGTGTCTTTTTTGTTCTAATTCCCTGTTTTTTTTTTTTTTTTCGATTTGGAGTAGTGGTGGTGTGGGTTTTCTTTACATCCCACGATCCTGTGGGTACATGTAGTAACGATAAAATCATAAAATGAGGAGTGTAAATTTTCCGAATTATCAAAACAGCCCATAAATGGGTTTTTTCCCTTCTTTCCCCTTCCTCAAAATGTTTTAAAAGTGTTATTTTTATTTTAATAACTTTTTAAGCATTAACCCACTTTGATTTACAATCCATACAACCCTATTATAAACATATGTCTTAATCAACAATTTTAGGGGGTTCCGTAGTAACATGATACATTCAACCACATAATACCACATGAAATAAGTGTACAAACTTATAATCACACAAGCAAAAAAATGTTATAACACCCATGTTAAAGAAAAGCATCCTAAATGGTGATTTCAACTACATAGAACTTTAATCACATAACCCTGAAAAAGTGAAAAGAACATCAAAGAGGGTTTTAGTAACCTAAAGTGTATGTAAATATGAAAACCAACACATTTCTAAAACCCTAGTATAATTAATAAATCCCAAGCTTCAGAGATAGTGAAACCCTCAAACTCCCTAATCTCTTTCCATTTTCCTTTCCCTTCTTACCACTTGTAAATGACGTTAAAACCAAGCCGTCTCAAATCTCTTAGGAACATCTATATATATGTTGTAGGAATGTATGTAGATGCTTAAAATAAAATTGTGATAAGTATTATGTATGTTTGTTTGAAGGTTTGTGCCGGTGGCCAATTAGGAGGGGAGGACCAAATTTTTTGTAGTTTTAAAAACAAAAAAACCAACTAATCCCACCACATTAAAGTGAAAAGTGTGTTGTATATTTCACTAGTATAGAAGATCCTAATAACATGGAAGCCCCAACGAACTCTACCAAGAGACAAGATGCTGGTTTCCATTGAGGTCATTGGGACTAACCGGCTGGGCTTGACTAATCGGGCTTAAACCGCAAGTATGATCGCTTTCTAGTTAGTATTAACCCATGATCAGATGACATGACCCAAGACTAAACGCACCATCTAAACGCAAAAACCTCTAGAACTCATGCCCCTACCGCCCACTATGGTAATCTATGTACGTGATAATTTATAAAAATATGGGTATTTAGGGTAATATTTAGAGGGTATTTGTTGAAGCGAAGAAAAGTTATTGTTTTGGTGCATCTCCCCCCCGGTTATGCCTAAATGTAATTAAATTGCGAAACATAAACGTTTTAATACAAACCGCGCAACCAATAAAAAAATAAAACATACAAAAAGTGATTAATATTTTTGTAAAAAAATATATTGCTTTGCTTGACGAAAAAATTAATACGTTTGAGCCCGTTTTACCGCTAATTAATAATTTATAGTCTTACACCTCCACCACATTTAACTATAAACATGAAAATCAAAGGAGTAAACCGCTTACGCATAACATAATAATTAGTAAAGCATAATGACGTCGGAAAAGACCCTGAAAATACGTAATGTCTACATGAGATACCTGAATGTAAGTGGGATAAGATCACTATGTATTTTATCACAAAGTTGTCCCCCTAGGTAAAAAGTGGGCATAGTGCAGCTATTTTGGGTCAAAGTCGATAAGCTGACTCTAAGTCGGCTCATTTCCAGGCTATAAGAAAGACTATAGTACTGAGAAATTGGCAAAGATCTACATTGATGAAATAGTCACGAGACATGGAGTTCCTGATGCCGATAGTTTTAGATAGAATGGACAATTTTACGTCACACGTTGCTTGGCAAATGAGTGCAAAAAGCTTTAGGACAGAGGTTGGATATGCGAGTACGGATAATCAACGTCCAAACGGATGGGCAAAGTGATCGTACGATTCAGAACGTTAGAGGATATGTTAAGGTTGGGTGTGTAAATGATTTTTGGTGGTAAAGCTGGGATGATCTCTACCATTTTGGCTGATTTTCTACAATAATAGCTATCATTTCCGAGTATAAGATGTTCTTCCCTTTGAAGCCTTGTACTAAGGAATGTAATGATCGCCTATTTTAAAGGAGCGAAGATTGGAGAAAGTAGCTTGAATTGGTGACCTGAATTGGTTCAAGAAACGACTGAAATAAGTTGTGTGCTAAAGGAGAAGCTATAAACAGCCGAGAGATCGACAAAGAGCTAATTGCTATAATAGACGCCAACGCAGTAGGAATTCTAAGTTAGGAGATCGAGTGATGTTGAAAAGTAATCACCTTGAGAAAGGTGTAATTCTTTTTAGGAAAAGGAAAGTTAGCAATGAGATACGTAGGACCTAATTAAGAATCATGAAGGATCGGTCATGTAGCTATGGCTTAAGGATATGCCTGCAGGAAGTTGAGTGGAGTACAATACGTTTCATGTGCCAACTGAAGAAATGTTTGGCTGATGCTATTTTCTGCAATGTAGACATTAGATGAGATAAATGGTTGACAAACACTTCGTTATTGTGAGGAACCATTAGAATAATGGACCGAGAATTAATGTGGAAAAAACATAGTAAGATAGACCTTTTGTGAAAGTTCATTGGAATTCTAACGATTGGATCCAGAGTTTACTTTGGGAATGCGAGGACTATATGATTTCAAATAATCCGTCAGATTGTTGTCGTTGAACAAGCAGGTCAATCGGCTTAGTTTAAATCTCGGACAGAATTTCCTAAAGGATGTGGATACCTGGAGACAAACCAAGATAGACAGCAGGTTACGTTTAAACCGGATTATAATTGACTTTCATTTGTTCCTGTTTGTGCAATATATGATGTGTAAGTGATTCATTGTGTTTTTTATATGTCGATAATGTGTGGGTTCTTTGAGGTATATGGTAATCAACTTATGAGAGTGATCATCTCACTGAGATTGGAATGGTGGTGACATTGTATTAGTTCATTTTGTTACACATATTTTGAGTGACAAAGAAATGAATAATTGAGAGATTTGATGAGCGTTTCATGTTAAATGTGTAAGAATTATTACGTATACCTATTTTTGTTGTTAGTAATCTAAGATAGTTTTAGATTTATAGGTGGTAAGTTTTAAGAGAATCATGTAAAATTCTATTTTAGGAGGAAAAGTAGGTTGAAACATGAAAAGTCAAAAGCTTATTTTTAAAAACCTAAGTGAAATTTCGTTTAAAGAGCAAAAAGGTATGAGTCAAATATAATTAAGGTTTTTATAAAAATTTAAGGAAATACAAGTAATTATAAAATTAATAAATAAAAGAAAAAAAATAAAATAAAAAGAAAAGGGCCATGGTCGGCCGGTTCTAAGAAAAAAAAAGGGGAAAAAGAATTTTATTTGGAATCAAATTATAAATGGGTAATTCTTCTAGGAACTCCTTACTGTAGGCAATAAATACAAAATAAAAACCCAAACCCCCTCCCCAAGCTTTGACGACCGAATAGGGTAAATAAAAAAGAGAAAAAAAAATTAGGATTTCTTTAGCTAAGGTATTGATTCAAAAAAAAAGAGAAGAAATTTTTTAGGGTTTAAGGTATTTTCTAATTCTTTGTTTAATTCTAGTTTTTATTTTAATTCTTGTAATCTAAGCATGATGGATTAGGTTTAATCATGAAAATAAATTAGGGTTTTAAATTTTCTGGAGTTTATAGTTTAATGATGATTGTTTGATCATTGGTTCAATTGGTTTCGTGATTTAATCATGCGTTAGGGTCTAGATCGCCCGAATTAGTTGTTTAATTCACTGCAGAAAATTAGGCAGTTTTGTAACGGTCATAACTCAATCATAAATTATCAAATAAACAATTTACAACATACTGGAGATAACCTCAGAGAGTCTACTTTCCAGCAAAGTTGGTCTCGTGAGTTTTTATGGTCGGGAAGTGGGTCAAAAGGTCTTTACAAAATCAGTGTGTAAAACTGTGACGAATTTCAGTTTTGGTTTTGATTTTTCTAAAAATACTTAGACATCTAGTTAGAGGCTCTAAATCACGTGGAAGTTAGTTTATATATTGTGTGTGACCCCTGAATTTTTTCTAAGTAGGTTATGAAGTTTAAGTGGGTTATCTAACGTCATACTTTTAGGGGGTCAGATTCTGGCCGAATTCTGGACACTTTGGATTAATGAATTTCTAAAGGGTATTTGTAAAAGGGTAATGACTTTGGGAGAGCTAGGAGAGGTTCATAAGACATATATGTAGCATGGTGAATTTTGGTTTGAATTGTGGAAGTGTTTAAGTGGTACGTTTAGGACGCGTAAGTGAGTATAAAATTCTGCTCTAATCCAGAAAATTTAAAGTGTAGTATTGAAGTGTAAATGGTGTATATAAGAGTTGGAAAAGGTTTAAAACAAGTATAGAACTATGGTAGATAGCTTAGATATCCATCATAGTTGAGGTTACATCATATTGGGTTGAATGCCTAATTGATGGTAGCTTATTGTGTGCTTAATTGTTTAGATTATCCGTGAAGTGTTTGTGAAGCTTTTGTTGGATTCTTTTGGGAAGCTAAGCATCAGGTGAGTTTCATAGTCCCTCTTTTTAATGTTTTAAATTGGGATGGAAATGATGCTAAGTGTTTTGGAAATGTTTTGAATTGCTGTGATTATGTGTTTTGATTGCGTGTGGACATTATGTGACTGCATATGGCTTGTTGTTGCATGATATTGTGTTGTGTTGAGGATCATTAATAGTGGGGCTGATCATCTCACGGATCGTTAATTTGAGATTGATCAACTCAGTGAATTGGTATGGGTCCAGGCCTAAATATAAGCTTCAGCTGGTAGACTTTTAGGTGCGTAAGTGACGTATGTGGGATCGGAGGGGTACGCCTACCCAGTATATGTATGGTTGGTTTGATATGGTGATTTGGTTTGCATGTTAGCATAAGTTCATATGTTGCATAATTGTCCTATATTGTTTTGATAATCACAGTAATTGGTTTGAAAGGTTTATAATATGTGTCTTAAACCTATGACTCTCACCAACCGTTGTGTTGACGTTTTTAAGCATTATTTTCAGGTGAGCTTCATGAGAATATTGAGGATAAGAGAAGTGGCTAGAGCGACTGCTAGGATTGCATTGGAGTTCGCTCCTGAGTTTGTTTATGTTTATTGCATGGATTTTGTTGAATGTTATTTGATTCTATTTGGATCGTGAGATATTGTTCTTGTATTGGGGAGACCCTCTTTCATTAATACAAGATGTCGTTCTTTTGGTTTTCGGTGTTGTCATGACACATTGTGTCTTTATTACTTAGTTATGCATTTAGTGTTTCTCTGTTGTTGACACCATTGTGTTGTGATGATATCCATGACGTTACGTCTCGTGTTTCCACCTTGGCGGGGTGTGACAATCTTTTCCGTTATAATTGGAATTCCAAATACACGGTGTATTTGGAATGACAATATTGTAATGTTGACTTTTTAAAGTCAAATGTAGTACTCTGTTGTAGCCCTGTAGTATGAGCAGAATGAGTTTCCTAATCAATTTAACCACAACTCTTTCACCATTTCTAGTATTTGTATACACTTGCTTGATTTTTTCTAGTAAAACTAAGTTCATATTTAACATTGATAATACATTCAAAAAGTAAGATATTGTTGTTAAATGAAGGGAGTATTAACCTTTTTTCTTTCTGATTTACAGAGCTACTATATGATATGGATAGGGCTGTAAACGAACCGGACGAATACGGACGGAGCTGTGTTCATGTTCGTTCATTTAATTTTAGCCAGACAAATAAACGAACACGGTCGCTTAAACGAACAAATTTTATTGTTCATGTTCGTTTATTAAAAAATAAGGTTGTTCATGTTCGTTTAGGTTCGTTCATTTAGACACTCAACGAACATAAACAAACGAACATAAATGATGGGACGTAAATAAACATAAAATTCACAATAATATACACCATATTGTGTTTTATAAGTGTTGTTTTGTTTAAATAAAATAAGTTTAAAACTATATTATAAAGAAGATATGAAAGACGATCATAAACATATATACGATCATAAACGAACGAACAATCGGACGTTCACGAACATAAATGAACGAACAAGACTTTTGTTCATGTTCGTTCATTTAACTAAACGAACATAAAATGTTGTTCATGTTCGTTCTTTTAATAAATAAACGAACATAAACGAACTTTTTACCGAACGGTTCACGAAATGTTCACTGAACGTTCAGTTCGTTTACGGCCCTAGATATGGAGCAACAAACATAATAAGAAATAGATTTCAAAATGTAAAACTTACAACAATTCCTTTTAAGTTGAAAATCTTGTGTTTTTTTGTTAAACTGAACCATGAGTTCTGCTAATTGTGGTATATAGTCACCTGGTATAAGAAACCCAAAAAGACATTAAGTATGACTAAAAAGAAAGTTATGATTATGAACATATTGTGCCAAAACGTGTATATTTACCTGCATAACTTTCTCCTGTTATGAAAAGGTCCCTCTGCTGATATTGAGGGGACTTCAAGAACCATTTGTGCAAGAACACAAGATTATCATTGGCTATAAAATTTGAAAAACAAATAGGATTTTAGATAAATGAAAAAGTTTAAAATGACCCAATTTAAAGAACCTATTTTACTTCATTTTTAGAATACAAGGAAACAACCTTATAAAGTTCTTGAAGCAATAAATATTAAAAAGAAGAAATTCTTAAGGATCCTAAAAAGGGTAACTTCTTTTTCTCAAAACTTTTTTAAGGCACAAAGAACATAACTAAACAAATAATTCTATGAAAAGTGCTAAAAGCTAGTAGAAATTGATATTGCATCAGTGATAACTTGATAATTAGAAGAATTTGATGAATCAAATGAGAATCCTACTCCATTTGAGTCTCTAAATACAACATATTTGCCTCTACAATTTTCAAGAACATAAAAGTAATTATTATTATAAGTATGAACTTAGTTTAATCAAATTTGAAAAAAGGCTTTTTCATCAATAATAATTACTACTTCATTTACCTTTGTTCCAATTATACTCACTTCTTATCGGATCCTAACCATTTGGTCTAATAGGTCAATTCGGTGAAAATGCTCTAACACCAAGGGATGAACATCCATTTCCTACAAGAAAAAAAGAAAATCTATATAAAAGTGATCCAAATATTTCATAAACAAAAAAATTTATGAGCCAAAAACTAATAAGTTTCGCAATCTTTTACCTCACGTAACCAGTCCGAAGATGCCTCTAACCGCTGTGGGATTCCTAAAGGATGCAAGAGTAAGTTAAAAACTAAAGAGATAGCAGGGATAGGGATAGCAGGGACAGCATGGTGGTAAACCTCAAGATTGACAACATTTATTTCGTTCTTCAAATCCATTTCGTTGTAAATGTTAATGGAAGGAGACTTGGATGAAATGAAGAACCAAATGATTCTTTATATAGGGTATGGAAAACCCTTTGGCGTAAATTTGAATTTGAATATGAACTCTTTCCCGCCATTCTAAGTTTTGTATATAGAGTAAGAATTCAATCTAGAGAAACTAATTTTCTTATGTTCGCTTGCGGTTGTGTATATATAGTTGTAGAAGAATTTAAAAGAATATTATTATCTTTTGTTCTACTGATTCGTCGCTTTGTTTTGGGAGTATCACCTTTCCAAAATAAGTTTTGTCAACTTTCAAGAATAAGGTTTTGTCAACTTTCAAGAATAAGGTTTGAGAAGGATTTGATTAGGGGAGGTTTGAGAAGGGTTCGATTAGGGGATATTCAAGATTCAGTGAATTAAATTTTCAACATTTTCAAAATTAATGAGTTTCTAACTTTTTAAGAATTTGTCAAATTCTCTTTATAGAGTAGTATAGATAGTATAGATATATACTATATACAATTAGCAGGATTACAACCTGTAAAACAGTGGGTCGACCCGATCCGAAACACACCCGTCCAACCCGGAAATCGTCCTCACACAACCCGCCCCGTTTACCTGACCCGCAACCAGTCTGTCTGACCCGAAAACCTACCCGCAACCAGCCGGTATTTACAAAATAGCCCCTCAGG
Organism: Tanacetum coccineum; assembly: GCA_026074375.1. Classification (NCBI taxonomy): domain Eukaryota; kingdom Viridiplantae; phylum Streptophyta; class Magnoliopsida; order Asterales; family Asteraceae; genus Tanacetum; species Tanacetum coccineum. Next base: position 158,799 of record BQNB010000331.1, read on the forward strand.
TATTTACGAAATACCCCTCGCACTATGTGTAAAATTACGAATATTACCCTCATTTTTAAAAAATTTATACCCCTCCCCCACTAACGGCTATTAACTCCCTACCGCTCGCTACTAATATTAATGAGTATCTGAATATTACACTAATTAAAACAAAAATACCCCTATATTCAATAAGAAACTTCTTTGTATCAACATAAACAAAAAATCAAAACTACCAATAACAACTTAATTACTAACCTAACTTACTAATACCTCCCTAACCCACAAAAAAAAAATTCCATAACCCCACACTCCAAAATTAACACTTATCCTTACTCCCACAAAATCCATTCCCTACATCACTAACTCCATCCCCGACCCACCTACAGACCCCACACCTATACACTACTCACGAAAGACCCCCATATAGCTGTCTCCTCACCACTCGTTAAAACACTATACCCCTGAAATGTGGTTCCCCCCAACATTTTCTGTACCACCCCACACATCCAACAACACACCCCATATACTAACCTACCCACCAAACCCAAATGCCACAATATCACTCAATGACTCTCTCGCTAACAAGTAAAGAAAAAACTTTTTGTATGAACATGTTATCGCCAAAAGTAAAACCACGTCACCGACTTCCTTTACTAAATCGCAAACAGTTAATCATACACATAATTAATTGGTCAACATTTTGGTCAAAAATTTTGACAAAAAATACTATAGGGAAATGAATAAGTAAAAAAAAAATCAAAAAGGCAAAAAGAATTAACTTTTTGATAAGGACATGTTCTCGCCTAAACTTCTGGTCAAATTTTCTTTTTTGGCAAATTCAAAATCCGAAACTCGACCTTTTTATCGTTTAGTGGCTTTTAGCGAGGACATGGTTGTCCTCGCCAAACCCTTTCTCACACGTTCCACTTTTTCTTGTAGTGTAAACTAATTGACATGCACACATTTCTATTTCTACATACATAGTTTCAATGTGAACATAACAAAATAATTTTAGAACGACAATTTTGACACTCTATGCCACCTATCTTACAATATATATCTCCCAAATGCCTCTATCTCACAATATATATTTCACAACTGTTTTCAACGAGGCTTGAACCCACAACCTCCACGATGATAAAAAAACAACTAAATTGATTGATATATGTCGTAAGAGCTAGTTTGTTGTCGATGATAATAACCTTTTAATTAAACACATCTATAAGTCACAAACTCATAATGCACCGTCAGAATAGAACAATTTTTATCTTCTCATAAAGCAATCATAATTTGTAATTATTAGCCTTTATATATAACATTGTATCTCTTATAATTATGTTTCAACTACCTCAACTACAAACTGTACTAGTTTGACTTAATCTTAAATTTGTTGCATTTTGAGTGTTGTACTGCTACTAAATTACTCTTTGTGTGCACGTATGCGCAAAAAATGTAGATTGACGGGACACCTTTGCCCTGGATACCTTTTAAGATTAGACATCACTCATTCTATAAAAAATAGCTTTGACAACTTTCTTGGCCAGTGAGGAATCAACTGGAGTGATCACGAGCCAAAACTCGAACCCATGACCTCAATATGTAAGTACGTATAAACCTCGGTATCAAATGTCATTTAGGAATCGAGATACAACGATGTATGATACACACACAATTCAACTTGAGCACTAGAGCAAGCTGAGAGACAATATATATTGTTTCTGAGAAGATCAAGATTCACAAATTATACTCAAGAAAAACATAAATACGCTAACGTGTAAGACAAGGTACTCAATCGACATCATCTTAAAATAGCAAATGATCCATTAAGAACAGACAAATAAAAACCAATCACATCCTCTTGTCCACATAGTTCGTATGCGATTCAACATGTTTGGATTCAACAAAACTGAAAAGAAATTACATCAAGTTTTTTTTAGGAAAAGGGGTTTTGTCATGAAATAGCAATGGATTTTTTCAAATACACTGATACATAAATTAAAAAGTGTTTCACTTTATGTGCAGACTTTCATGTTTTGTTCTAATATGCATCAATGTTCACAGGCTACCGGTTAAAACCTAGTAAAAACGGCAAAAAAACTTACATGACATCTTTAATAACGGGTTTTGGTTATAAAATAGCAACGAATTTTTATAAATATACCGATTTGGTACATGAAGTAAAAGACTAAAAAACCCATAATATGTCATCAATACCCATAATATGTCATCAACATTAAATTTTCAATAAAACAAGTTCTTTTGTGCATTTCAGAACAAAACATAAAAGTTTGTTACTTAAAGTGAAACACTTTTTAGTTCACGTATCAAATCCGTATATTTTGAAAATATCATTGCTATTTAACAATGAAGCCTTTACTAATGGCACGACCAGTACAAGTACAGATCATCGTGATAAATAGCATGTAGGTTTTCGGAAATATCATGACCATCGTACAGATCATCATCATAAGGGTCGTAATCATTATCCACTTTTGTTTCCCTCTATTGTTCCAACAAGCTCTTAGTACCATATCCACTTCCACTGCTACTTTATAAACACGTTGATGCCATAAAACCTGCAGTTTCATTGAACACATCTTCCACTTCACTGTCACTATTTGCATTAACCGTAGAAGCAACCTTAGATAGCTGCTTCCCATCATCATCCACAAGCATAAATTTTTCATCAATCATTTTTCTTTCTAGTTTATCAATCCTTTCTGCTATAAGGGTAGTACTCGGACTACCAAATGCCACAGGTAAAGACCCGTGATCATACGGAACCACGCAATAATTGGCCCCTTTCCTAGCCGACTTTGAATTCTCTCATTCTTACCTAAGTCATCATCGTTTTCAACCGAATTAAGCGCGTCAAATAGGTTTAAATTACTTACCTCTTGTCTAGACAATCAAACTTGCTTCTTTTTGCCACTTGTGCTAGCACTTATCTTATTAAAGACAGGTTTGTAAACTTGTTTAGTTGGCTTAAATACCACCTTCTGACCAACATAAACACCTCTAACAACTTGTCTAGGATTCTTCAAGTTCTTCACTATAGTCGAGATGATTTTCTTAGGACACTCATCCAGAATGTGACAAAAAACCTTAAAACTAGATGTTGTCTAGGAAGTTCTACTCATATCTCAATACGTGTGTCACACTGTGTGGTATATTCACCTTCCTTCGTACCTTTCGAACTGAGCACTGTAGAACCATTGCTGCACCAAATTATGTTACAAGTTCACTAAATAAGGTGGTTATGAAGGCTACATTCGGAAGTGTTACGAAGCATATAATGACACTTGCAGTCAAAATGAAATTTGTTCCTCCATGTGCTTCTGGAGTAAGATACTATTGGCCCCTTGATGATTTGATTAGATGTATGCGTGGCCTCACCTAAATATAATTAGGTTGAATCTTGATTAGTTTGGTAATCTTGTTCAATATCTATATCGAGAAACAAAATAGTTAAATTATGGAATTACTTTGATCCATATCCATTTTTAACATCGTAACTATAACAAAAAGATGATTAAGAATAAAACATTTATACTGAGATGTTATGAAACTACATTCATGTATTTCTCGCAGCATTGACGTGTTGCTAGACGTTTACGAATATTAGTATAGAATATTATATGACTATGACTTTCGTAAGTGGGAGCTGTTAGGAAGTGATTATGTCATACGGATATCTATCCGGCTAAAGATATGTGAACATATTTGGTCACACACATATACACTTAGATAATACTTTTATAGTATAATTAATATATATAATTGTATTATATTAATTATATTAAGTTTAGTTCACAATATAGATTAACGGTTGTTAATTAAACCGTTAGACAATTTAATTGACTAAAGGCATATAATTAACAAGTAATGGACTTGTGTAATTATGAGATAGGCAAACAATATGGTGATCCCATATTGTTAATAAGGGGCCGAACAAATAATAAGTAAAAAAGGAAGGATAGGACTTTTGACTTATTGACCAAGTTTTGTGTTTCCTATATACTCCCTTCGTCTCATAATTATTGTCCACCACAATAATACATAATTTAAGAAAAGTATCATCATTACAGCTTTATCTCTCTTACTTTTTATACAATGACAGTTTTACTCTTAACCAATTAATTTATATCTTCTTTAAAGTTTGTAATTATTAACTCAAGTGAGGGTGCTATGGTAAACTTAATCTAAATTTCTTAATCAATTTTTAGAAGTGGACAATTATTTTAAGACAACCAAAAAAAGAAACATAGGCTATAATTTTGAAAAGTAGTAACGAATTGGTACTTCATTATTTAGGGTTAATTTAGAATAACCAAAACACATAACACCTCTTTTTTTCCTTTTCATTGACGATCAAACAAAGGGTCACGAACCCTTAGGGTTGTCTATTTTCACATGTGAAGAAACTAGGGTCCTTCGTTTGTTGATTCATGAATACATAGAACTAGCATTCAGGTATTATTGTTAGATGTGTAGTGTGGATACACATAAAGATTACCTAATTTGGTAATTGGTTTAGGGTTTTGTAAAATCTCAAGAACACATATACATGTTCATAGCTTCATTGTTCGATAGCATCAAGTCATTAAAAGGTACGCAAACCGTTTATGTTTATGTTAATTAGTTACATCATACGTGATCATATTTCGTTGTGTACTCGTGTTAATAATTAGGTTATTAGATAACAAATTCCAACAAGGGATTGCATTTTAGATAGTTGTGGTAGATAATATATTAACAAGATATGTAGCCATGTGAAGTGCTTTAACCCAATACATTGGAGGTATGTGAGCTTGAAACAATAAGGTGCGGATAAGGTTATTTAGGGTTCTAAGCATACGTTCGGATTTCATGTTGGGAGGTTTTAGGACATGAAAATCGAAACTTTATACCATGGGTCCGAAATAGTGTGTGAAAGCAGGTATTATCGTATTTACCCTATGGTCACATTGCAAGGACTTAATATCAACATTAAATTGCTTATTAACAAATGCACGAACATCAACAAATTTAGCATACAAGTTAGATTTGTGATGTAATGTAAAAACTCAAATAAAATAGGAGAAATTGTTCAGAAAAATAGCATAATATTTTATTCCACTTATCTGAATGTACAATATCAAATACAGACACAATATGAGACTCTGAACTACTAAACCAAAGTTTAACTTGTTTGCCTAATTGACAAGCATGACATAAATTATACAGATTAGACTTATTGCAAATAATGAAATGACACAACACTAAATTACGAAGCACATCTTCACTAGGATGCCCAAGTCATATGTGCCACGTAGATTGACTGAAAGATAATAATGCAAACGAAGTGAGGGCGGATGTAGGCTAGTGAAGGGGTAAAGATCTCTGGTGCTATCACATCGGAAAAGAAGCCTGCGGGTTTGGTAATCCTTCATAGAAAAATCGAATGCATAAAGTTCGACTGAAACGTTATTAACTTTGGTAAATTGACGCACATAGATTAAATTTTTAATTATGTTAGGGGATGTTATTTAAATACAAGGGCTTATATTAGTAACGGGGGTATAGATTGACCATTTTTAACAAATATAGACACATATAAGCTTTGATTACTAACGGTGATGAGTTTACATGTGCTATCCGCGAGATGAGAGGAAGATCCCGTATCCATATTCCATCCAGGATCATTAAGAGTCACAGTATGAAACGCTTGGGGAAGGGTGGTAGCTTACGTGATATAGGACGAATAGATAACAGGAGCACCATAGTATGGAACCGAAGCAGGACCATATGCAAGCTGCTTGACCTACAGGTGAACATTTTGGGTTTTTTAAAAAACCGATCCGATTTTAGTCAACGGTCTACGAACCGGTTTTGACTAAAACCGGTTCGGTTAAAAACAGGTTTTTCGGCCAAAAATGGTATACCGGTTAAGAACCGGTTCTAACCGGTTTGAGTTATTAATTTTTTTTGACATTGGATAAATATATGAATATGTGAAGTAGCTTTCTTGAGGAATTTTATTTTTTGAACTATATATACGTATAGAACTATATAAATATATAACAAAACACAAACACTAAACATATTTTAATCATTAAACATCAATAACGTCTTCTTGATTAAACAAACGGAAATACGAAATACATAACTTCAATAACGTCTTCTAAAATTATTACTCTTCGTCAATAGGATCGGCCAAGTTCATCGCTATTTCTTCCGCGTGCATTTGTTCTTCAACCCGTTCTAATTCGCCTTCAAATGGTGATATGTGTTGAATCCACTCCATGATATTGAGGTGGTCTTTTAGACAAATGCAAACTTCGACCGAAGTCGAAGTGAGTTTTGTTCTTCGAGGTGATATAACCCTCCCACTTACCGAGAAGGAGGATTCGAAAGTTATCGTACTTGCTTGAACCGAGAGTAGGTCACGGGCCATGGCGGCTAGAACCGGAAATTAGGATTCCCGTGCTATCCGCCAACCCAAGATATCTAAATTATTAAGATCTTCAATGCTCATTTGACCCGAAAGGTGGATGCTACATACCTTCCGAGCTCGCTACTAGGTGTATTGCCTCGAGCTTGTTTTCTATTATCATTTACTAAAATATTATACATTTGCATTGACGCGTTAGAACCACGAGAACTCGAACTCGCCTCTTGATGCATAGAATGAACATTTGAAGCACTTGAGTGATATTTATTTAAAAACACTTGAAATATATTATCAAAAGCTGTGTTAAAGCTAGCAACTTGACGAGAAACATAGGTATCTTCCTCATCGATCGAACCCAAATCATAAGCAATGTTATTAATTGTAGTTTCATCCCGAAATCTGGTTTAGAATCCAATCAAGGTTCAATCGCAGTGCACTCATCAATCGACGGGAAGCAATTCTTTGAAATATTTGATCAACTTTTTTTTAATTGGCCCCGTCAAATTTGGAAATTTCATTCCAAACTCGTTTAATTTTCTAGTCATTAAATAAAGTTGACTCAAAACCAAACAACTTGTAGGGTAGTAAACTATCGACAACAAGTAGTAGCATTTTTAAAAACGTCAAGCAATTCAGAAATAAGTTCTATAGTTTCCCAATGAGAGTCGCGAGAAGGCATAATATTCTCATTTTCACGTGCAATATGTTCATGAAAAGTGATTCTTTGACGCAAATGAACACTCTGATTAAGTTGAATTCCATTTTAGGTAACTTAGGTTCCCATTTCGAGCTAAGCAATCGATTTGCCTCTTGACATAACTTGATATATGATTTATACCGTCTTACTAGAACTAAAAATATCTCTTAACATATTTTTAAAATCATATTAATTGTCTCGATAACACTTAACCCGATTTGCACAACCAAATTAATGATATGTGGTACACATCGACTATGAAAAAAGACACCGTTGCAAATCGGTTTGTATTTTAGGATTAAATTTTGAGCCGCATTAGTGTTGTTCGACGCATTATCAAAAGATATAGAAAAACGTTTTCTTGTAAATTAAACATTTGGATGACACAATCTAAAATAGCATAAAGATTTTCACCGGTATGGGGGTATCCAAACAATTCAAAGCCAATCGTACGCTTCATCATTTTTCACGTTTTGATATTTATCCTATGCGCGGTAACACAAAGATACGAATTCGGTGAACCATTTGGAGTGGTCCAAACATCACACGTTAAATTTAAACTGGTTTCTAACTTTTTAAATCCTAAAATCAATTCGTTTTTGGCTTGATCCCATAATTTTATACAATCACATCTAAGGTAGCTCGACTTACGTGGCAATATCGCGGTTGTAGCGTTTCTTTGATAAGCGTGGTCATTCGGTGATTGTCGAAGTGATCAAACGACAAGGTTTCTTGAATCACAAATCTCGCCATCCTATCCCCGTACTGATTCGCTGTTATTCGCCACAACGATCCATCATTTCCCATGGTTGTTTGACTAGAACCCATCGTCTCTTTCACAACGGAACAACATTTGTTCATGTGAGTTTTCAACGTAGAGTTCGAGTCTTGTTTGAAAAGCTTTCCACATTATTACATCTCGTTCTTTTCGATCCATCCAAGATCACACACAAATCATAGTTTACCCAAATCTCCAGGTTTCTATTCTCGTTTTGACTTCAACCATGGTAAGGTTGGTCAATGATTCTCCAACAGATGACATTTTTTGAGAATATTTTTTGCGTTTTTAAAATATGTGTTTTTTGAGTTTTTAAATTAAGTGTTATGTTTGAGATGTGTTAATTTACCCCACACTACCCCTTGTATACATATTACTAAAAAATATTTTACTAGTTATGAAATTTTGAAAATTTAAAAATTTGAAAGTTTAAAATTTGTAATTTTGAAAATAATTGAGTATAATAAATGGTACCCACTACCTATGCTGCCGAATTTTCAGCGAAAGCAAAAAAAAAATGTGCCGACTCTTCCCCAATTTTAGACATTTCACATGCCCACTTTTCCCTAAAAAGCCGGTTTCATACCTGTTCATAAACCGGTTTTTGAACCGGTTCGGTTAATACTCGTTTCAAATCGGTCGAGTTCGAAAATTATAAAACAAGTTCATAAACCAGCGGTTCAGTTATGGTATAACGGGTTTGAAGAAAATTTGTTTCGGTTTTTTATTCCGGTTCGGTTTACAAACCGGTTTTTTTGTTCACCTCTAGCTCGACCAGAGGAGAGTAGGTGTGGAACTTTGGGTCGTTGATCGGTTCGCGGTTATCGGGTTGTTTCGGTTAAAAAACATTTATTTGGTAACATCGATAACTCGACCTGAATTCCGAAACTAAAATTTAAACGAACTGGAACGAAAACCGAATTTGAATTCGGTTTGGTTTTCGGGTTGACCCGAATAACCCGAATTACACAATTTATTTAAAAAATAATAATAATTACATAGATATTTAGCAAAAACTTATTTTCAAGGATAAAAAAAAGTGTTTTTTATATTAGGATAAAATTTTAATAGTCTTTTATGTATATAAATATAAATATTATTATACGTAATATATATATTTTATCTATATATGATATATTTATATATTTATCAATTATATATTTATATATGTATATATATATATCTATAACATATATATGGGGCTAACTATGAGTGTGTAAATATGATTTTATGACGTGGCGCCACCTCATTGATGACATGGCATCTACATAGCATAAATTTTCGGAATAAACTTAAAAATATAGGCCTTAGGAAGGCTCGAACCTGGGATTGTTTGGTTAGTTTTGTATCCTCTCTACTAATTGAGCCAAACACCTATTTGTTTGATTCTATCTAAAACAATATTCATATGCCCATTTCTATGTATCCAAAATCCTAAGAATACAATTACTCTAACTCACGTACCTCCACTGATATCCTCTTATCTCTAATCTTTATCAAACACATTCATATCAAGGAAACCCTGATATGGAATCTAACACGGATTAAAACAATATTGAATAACCATGATTTTTGGATAACACCATATATAGAACATATCTACAACCCCAGGTAACATTGAACCCTAATTTTGATCTATAAATACATCCGTACCTTACTTCCTAATCTCATCTTCTGCAAAACCATCTGCATTCTAAATTAGATCTCAACTTAAAAGAAGTCATGAATAGGCAATCATCCAAGAAAACGAACACCATGGGTTACCAGAAGACACCAACTATGTCAAGCAACAATTACAAGAAAAATGTAGGTGTTGGAGGTTCTCGAAGTTTTTCAAAGAAGGTTCAAAGAAAGTTGGCTCCGTTGGTGGATCAGGAGGTATTTTCAATTATCATGTTTGTATTGTTTTTAAATAATCATGTTCTTATAGTTTAATATGAATGATAGTATACTTAAATTATGTAGGTTAGGCAACTAAGGTAGTTTATTTAATGTTTAGCCAGCTATGGTTATTTGATTGTTATTTTTTTTAATTGGTAAGTTTAATTTGATATCTAGACAGGGTTTTTTATTTGATTGTGATTTATTTAGAATTGTGAGTTAGTAAGATCCAATGATTAAATGTGTAATGAAGTTAGGAATTAATTGAACGGCTAACAAGCTTATGGATGACTGTTTTTATGCGATTTTCCTGTAACCAAGTATGGGCTAATTTGGACCCTGTATATGCTGAACTTTGATTATGATATTCTCCACCAGTACCATCTTCACGGTTCATTATTAAGCTGGTTGTAACAGAGACTCATAATATCATGACTTAAGTCACCGCCATTACGCACCCTAAAAAACACGTCTCATTCAGTCACCAATAATTTGACTCAAATATTTAATGTTTAGTAAATGAGTTATGAGATTTTGGTTTGAATTTGTAATCTGATTAGTTAGAGTTAAAATTAAGTTTACTTTGATATCTAGATAGGGGTTTTTTATTTCATTGTTTGTCTAATGAAGTTAGCAATTAATTGAACGGCTAACAAGCTTAAGCATATTTGTTTTAATGCGATTTTCCTAGAACCAAATATGGGCAAATTTGAACCCTGTATATGCTGATCTTTGATTTTGCTATTCTCCGCCAGTATAAGTCATCTGGGTGTTTGGGTATTAGCTTATGCTGGATCTTATGGCGGTTCATGATGTATTCTAATGTCTGTGTTATCTAACTGAGAAAGGGTCTTATGGGTCTAACACTGATTGTACAATATATGTTAAACATTCAGTTTTATTGTTCAGATTAACAACACAAAAGTTAAAGTAGTTTATATAATGTATACTTTATATGTTTATAACATGCATATCAGTCGGCCATTAACAGCACAAAAGTAAAAGAAGTACTTGAATGACTCTACGATTGTGGTATTGCATTGTTGGCACCATGGCTGATGTTTATTTATGTTTTAGAAAAGTAGGTTAATTACATTTTTTTTATTTTATATCAGGAAATGACAAAGATAAAAAAATAACACCAATTAGCGAGGTGGATCCTATGCTGAATGACATAACAATCCAAGGCAGATGTATTATCATATGGCAGATCACAGGATGAATGCAGCACATGATCCTTACAGTCTTGATCTCGTGCTACAAGATGTCCATGTACTTACACACACTTTTTGTTAAATGTTTCATCACATTTTTTTAATATTGTTACTAACTAACATGTTTAAATAAAATGTAGAACACAAGAATACATGTGTATATAAAAAAGGAGTTTATATTTCAGTTTGAACCATTATTTGAGGAAGGCCAATGTTACATTTTGTCTAATTTTGGCATCGCTGAGAATAGTGGAAGGCTCCCATTGTTACACCATAGATACAAGATTAGCTTTTACAAGTGTACTACTGTCACCCGTATTGAGCCTTTTGACACCAACACTAATGGGTTTATCCTTGAGCCATTTAACCATTTGTTGGATCCTGAACATCACCAATACTATGAAAATGATGTTGTGTGTATGTATCTCAATCTAAGTTTTACTTTTACTTTTTATATAGCCACAAATAATTAACTAATTTTACACTGTTAACTAACAACATTTTGTAAACACATATGATTGGTTCGGCTGTTGGTATCGGTGACATTGTCCCCATTATGTCTGCTGCTGGGAAAAAAATACGTAGGACAATCGTCGCAGAGGATGTTGAGTAAGTATAAATACAACCAATCCTGTATTAATTTTAATTTAAAGGAATTTTCAGCCCTTGATAATGTTTTGTGTTTGTTATAGTGCGTACCGTCTCGACTATACTTTTTGGGACACATGGGAGAGCATGTGGGATCAATATGCAAACAAACGTGACGTCATTGAGCATTTGGTTATTATTCTCCAGCTATGAAAAGTGAAATATTGGGACGGTAGGTGTTAAAAATATGTATATACACACAGTAAAGGTATTTACATTATTTGTTGGAAGTAACTAATTATAGGAATTCATTAAATGCAGGAATACCTGCCATTCACAAGCCTCTATTTGGCTAAGAGTTTTATTAATCGGAAACATCCAGAAATGTATCTTTAAAAAAGGTAACCTATGAGTGACATAATATTTATGTAAAAGTTTTTACTTATGTATGAGTCCTTACAAAGTCATTAAATGGTAACAATTTTCTTCAGGGTTCCAAGAACATGATGGTTATGAATGCTAATCAAGTGATAACTCGAAATGTTTTAATTATGAGTTAAGGTTGTTTCCATAGCCGAGTTCTTCCATGGCGCCATAAACAGGATGGTCGGTGATATTCGTGATTCTGAGCCAGTTTGTTACTCATTCTAATTTGTTTAGAATTTTAAAAATACATAACATTCTTTAAATTCTATTTAACATACATATTATGTATATTGAAATACAGGATTCCCACTGTATTGTTTATGCAAGGATTCATAGAATCCATAAGGAACATGGTTGGGCGTACACTGCTTGCAAGCAATGCAACAAAAAAGTGGATATTCTCCCAAGGCAAAATAGACCACCAGTTTATGTTTGTGAAGAGCATGGACCTGTGCAACCTGCATCTAGGTAACCATCATATTTTGTTATTATGTTACATGTTTCATAAAATTTGATTCAACTTTTATTAACTATATGACATATTAAAACTTTTATACGATTTAGGTTTAAGGTTATTGTAAGAGTCATTGACGAATCTGGTTCCGCACCGTTGTTGTTTTTCAACAACAATTTTGTCAAACTTTCTGGACATACCGCCTGGGAATTAATTGAGAAATATAACATGGACCCAGATGATTATTGGCCTGAAGAGTTGGATCATATAGTAGGAAAGAAATGTCTTTTTAAGATATTCTATTCCGAATACAATGTGGCAAAGAATAATCACACTTATCGTTGTGATTCTTTCTCCGAAGATGTGGAATTAATAAACCACTTTAAGAAGAACTTGATAGATACTCAATCAGCTGATGAGGTATGACACTCTTGATATTTTTATGTAAAATTTACTCAGACTCAACGGATACAGTATATGTAACTGCAACGTTTTTGTTATCATTAGGAATGAAGTGATGAATTGGCACAATCTACTACTAAGAAAAACACAGCAATCAGAGAGGACTCAAGTGATGAACATGATTCTGATATGCATCCAGCTTCTAAGACAAAGAAAAACAAGGCCATCATTGAGGACAACAAAGCCATCATTGACGACTCAAGTGATGAACATGATTCTGATATGCATACAGGTTGCTAGAAAAATGATCAACAGGCCTTCTTGAGGAATGAAGTGGATGAAACATGATTTGGATAATGGCAAAGAACCTACAGTAAGCAGGAAAACAATTAGCCATGGTAAAGTTTCATTATCAAGAAGAGGAAGCTAATTCATTGATGAAACAGAAGTGAAAAGTGAGGCGAAGAAGAAACATCTCGAAGGCCGTGAATTGGTTGCACAGCAAGAACCAGAAGATTAATTTCTATCATACAACTCCATGGTTTTTATGTGTTTAAATTTTCTTTATCAGAACTTGTCTTGCACATACAATGTTTATTTACTTTAAGTTGTTATGGTTAGGTTGATGAATAAGTTGATAAATTTATGGGTTTTACCATGGAGAAGAATTTTAATTTTACACAAAGACCAATTTTATAGTTCTTTAATGTGGTTTAGTTGTTTTTGGTAATTTGTTTACATAATGGTTTCTCAGGTTTTAGTGTTTCTATATGCTATGGTGTCACATGCTTAAGTACAAGCAAGGATTGATTCAGAAAGAATCGGATCCTAACGACATTAAGGTCATACTAAATTAATTCAGTTATCTTGGTTTCGATAATACTTCAAAGAACATAATTAAATTGTTTCCTTTTATAATGCTAGGAACCGGTTGTGATTAGGAGTTTTAATAACAAATTAATCTGCATAAAATATGCAATATAGAATCTCTGACAATACAAACATTAGAATCTTGGATACGCAATACAAACATAGAACTTGGTAAATCGTTAAGTGGATACAACTAAAATAAAAGTCTGATACAAGTCAAATGGATCGTGACCATCAGTCTTAGGAACTTTAAGCTGGTTTGCATCCTCTCAAGTTAGTATATTTTTACTTTTATTTTTACTCATGTTATTCATACTATGTTTGGTTTTTAGGATATGAAAACATTAGGATAAAACCAATCTATTTGTATTGTGAGTGTTAGATAGAGTTTGATAATTGGGCCCTTTGTCTACCAGCCTAAACATTAAGAAAAGTAATGCAATAACATAATCATGTTTTAGATCCACATCTATGAAATGTTGTTTCAAGGGGTATGATTATAATGAATAAATGATTTATACATACAAACTGTTGACAACAGCTAAAAAAACTAAAGACTCAAAACAGAATTACCAATAACTGATAGAATCGTTTTTGACCGTTTAAACTAAGTCACTCGACGTTAAAAAACCATATTCATACAATCCTCCTATATAATAAAAATAAAGAAACAAACCCGTCAGTCGGGGGGTTACGTAACACTAGTATATATATATATTATATATATATATATATATCATATAGTATATATATATATATATATAACATAGTTATATATATATATATACGTTATATATAGTATAGTATTTATATATATATTGTAAAATTTCGGTTTTCAATTCGGTTTTCGGTTCAGATTGCCGAATCCATATCCGACCCAATAACCGAGTTTGTAGTTCGGTTCGGTTTGGTTATTAGTTCGGTTCGGTTGTTTTCGCTTCGGTTTTGATTTTCGGTTTATTCGGTTATTTCGGTTTTTCTGCTTTCCCCTAAGTGGGCCTGAATGGCGGACTGATGTGGAGCAGCAGGTTGTTGGATCGTGGGTATGACTGGGCTTGGTTCTGGACTCGGATAAAAATAAGGAACACACTGTTGGACTTGTTCATTTTGAGTAGGCTAAGAAAAAGGTTCTGAGTAGGCCAAGAATAAGGTTGTGGACCTTTTAGTAATGGTGCATAGCTTCACACTTGGGCCATATGAGCTCGTGTAGTACCTCGTGACCCAGTAGAGTTAGAAGATAAGATCAACGTACTGAAAGTGCCGTTATTCCTCCTAGGTCATTGATCATTATATACATGAACAAACTTACAACCATTCCCGTAAGTACATGCCCCGCGTTGAAAGTTTCGACATTGTTCGATACCCGACGAGGCCATTGTTTGAGAAGAAGAGCCCGAGTTGGAGGCTAGGAGAACCATTGGAGACGACGAGGTGTTGGTAAAGGAGGATTGCTCCTCCTCCTCTTCACTCTTTTTATTAACGTCGTCTCCTTTTTGCCAACAGTACCTCATTGACCGCAGTGTCGCGAAGTGTCGTCACGATGTCTAACAATATATATATATTGTAGCATACAAAGCATGGAAGTACTCGAACTTTTTCTTTCTATTGGTTGTAATATATTTTATCTTGGTGACTCTTACAAAAAATTTCTACCCTTTGGTTAGTTGGCGTGTCTGAAATGCGTCGATATTTTCCGCCAAACGTCCAAGAAAAAAACTCATCTTGATGTCAAGCTTCTATCGTTCCTTTGAATTTCTAGTAGAAAAGATAAACTTAAAGCGGATCGAGTGGTTTTGCAAGCCTTGCAACGGTTTTTTCACCACATTAAAATCTCTTTTGCCTTTTTTCTTGCTAGTTATGTTTCTAATTAGTCACTTAAGTGCATAATACCTTAGCAAATGAAGCTGATGCTTCATTACACTGGACCAATTACTAATAACTTAATGCAACTAGACTTGTCACTTTAAATATATCTTGGACCACTTTTATATTACTCACTATATCAAGCATCATTACACCATTATGGGTCAATTAATAACACTATCACAATTGATCTAGAAATATGGCCACTTTTAAAAGGGTTTCAAAAGGCTGAAAATGGAAAACTTTTTTTCATATGTTGAATTGTTAAAAGTTAGTTCATATATCTAGTATACCCAATTTGAACCCAAAGTGTTGGTGGGAACATTCATGTTCATTTAACTCGAAGTAGTGAGACTAACTTATTACTATTTTAGTTATGGATCCGCCCCCCCCCCCCCCCCCCCCCCCCCCCCCCCCCAAAGTCTGTATTTATGTCAGTCTCCATAACATGCTTATTGAGTATATGTTGCTTTTAGATCATACCTACAACATAGCTAGGCTTGATACAGAACTGATACTTGTATCAAGCAGTTTACAAGTATACAGAGACATCAACCTTAATTTTTACGTGTAGATGGTTAAATTTTAAGACCGTAGAAAGCACGCTCAAAACATATTGTCTAGCAAAGGTCCATACAAAGGGACCATAGTACACAAGATGGTCGTGGAGGTACAAACCAAAAATGGTCATAAAACTCATCTTTTATGGATGCAATAACTCATTAGTGGGTCTCAACTAAACGCAAACGGGTCGTCCATGATTTAAATTAACCTCAAAGCGTCTCCAATCAAATAATTTTTTTAGAAAGACAATAATATATAAAACCCTAAGTCCCTAACGGAACTAAAAGTTATCTGGTTCATTCTGTTAATAATAAAGAAGATTTGTAAAACAATTTTTTTTGGACAAGGTGCATTTCAACGCAGTTTTACATTACGGAGGGACAATCCATGTGGTTCAGAGGCACTCTCGAGAACCCCCGTACGAATCACAAGATGAAAACCCATATAGCATTTTTGGTGTGTAATGTCACAAGTTGTTTGTGAGTTGATATAAAGTATATTCTTCTCACCATAATTTAATTTGATGATGGAGCCTCAAAATAAGCATCATGTTTGGGCACTTTGTTTTGCCATGTACACATTGAATGTGAGTCATAAAATTTGCATTGAATATTTAATATGTGATTCATTTCTCACCAGAAAAAAAAGTAAGATCATTACTTTGCAAAATAAACAGTTTTGTGGGGTGTCAATGTCGTCATGATGGATCACTATATGTCTTGCACACATTTGTCAGACACTTCATATTCGAAATCTTGCCTGGATTATGGGCAAACTTTGTGGATTGAGTTGAGTTCTCATAATATTTTATTTGTTTTCGCAACATCTCATTTCATGAGAAGGTACTTGAACCAAATCAAAGTTTTGTTAATGGATTGATTATGGTTTGCTTGGAAACCTGATTAAGGCCTAATTAATGGTTTACCTCGTGTTAATGTCATGTTGTAGTCTTAAAAATGAATGATATAAAACAAGTTAGATAAAGAGTTAAATGCTTAGTTATAGTTGAAACTTGAAAATGGATAATTTGAAAGTGGTTTAACTTATGGGTTCTTGGTATTCACTTTTACTTTATGCTACAAACTTGATCGAACTTAAAATTAACCAAATTGCATGGTATAATATACTTTCGATCATTCTTAGAGCAAATGGTATGAGGTGCCATAGGTTGCCTTATAGCGCTATGGCGCCGTCTTATGGCACAACACCATACCAGACCCCAAGTTATAGGGTCTTGGCCGCAAAAAAAAAATAAATTAATTTTTTTTTTCGACCAGGCCAAGCCTTCGAGTTTATGTTTTTTTTTTTTAAAAAAACTGTGTGGCCCGGAGGTGTCTTATAACTTAAGTGACGAGAGAGAGAGTGTCAACACCTTTTGCTATAAGACCCAATGCTCTTAATGTACTTGAATAAGTTCTTAATAAGTCCGAAAAATCTCGACCCCATGAAATAAACAAGATCCTCGAATCTTTGTCTCCATAACCCTTAAGCCTGGCTCATCATATTAGGGTATGCAATACTTTTGGTAAAACATTCCTAAAAAATTATACATATAATTTCAAGCTTTTACAACTACACGCCCCTTTTGGGTTTTATGTTCAAAACATGAAATGGACAGATTTCAAGTTAGAATCGTTTGTAATGTTGATGTCAGTGCGAACAGATGTGAAGATATTGTAACAGAATTACAATAACATGGAAGGCTATTTGCATGAATTGATTTTACTGATTAAAGCTAAATAGTAATCATTAAAGTCTAGTACTTTGAATTCTTATAAGCACTAGATGCTTTTGTACAAGATAATAGCATTAGCTTATAAATACGTACTACTAATTTTTTCTAATGTTTGATCAGGATGTATAGACAAAGAGGGTGTATAACTATCGAAAAGTCTTTTTGAGAGCAGTCAATTTACTCTTAGCCAAAATGTGACCGTCTACATCCTGTTTTTCTAATATCTCGCTTCAGCAGAATTGGATATTGTCGTTGTGACAACAAAGGTATGCATGTAACTCTTTGGAACAATAGTACAAATGTATTTTCCAATAATAATCAAATAAAACGAAATTTAAACCTATTTCTCCAAGCTTATAGTACAAGTTTAAAAGAAGGGTAGAATGGTAGATGCACAACAGTAATTGAGACAAATTTTACTGCATACACAAAATAAAAATGTTGTCCCTAAACTTAAAGATTTTGAAATATTTTAAAAGATTGTGAGAAACTAACAGTAAATCAGTTTTTATTTATTTAATTTTGATAAAACTTATAAACAATACAGCTATAATGTTAGGATATGTTGTCGAAAATAACATTAGCAGGAAGCAAGCAATAGCACTTAGCCTTAATGAGAAGTAGTAGCGAGAAGCAAGGTTGCCAAAGAAAATCTGTGAATGTTAGTCCGGCAGTCGACAACCTTGTAGTCTTGTAATCGGATAAGGCTGGATAATCGGCGATGTAATCGGATTTGAATTTTGTAAAAATTTGGGATTGTCGCTTAAGTTTTGTGTATTTTTGGTTGTTTTTGATCTAAATTGCAAGACCTTTTTTCTAAAAAAAAGTTTGAATAGATTTAAACATTTACTATAAGTGATTAAAACAAGCTTACAGTGAGTTTTAGGTATTTCCGGCAGGATTAGAAGGTTTCTGGCAAGTTTGACCACTGTTGACCACTCTTGATTGTCGTTGACCACGGTTGACCTATTTGTTTGACCTTGTTACATTAATCGGAAAGGTTAGTGGCCTTGTAGCGCGTAATCGGCGATTAATCGGCCTTGTAGACCCTGTTTTGCAACATTGGCGAGAAGTAATAGCTATAAGTAGTAAGAGAAAACAGCAGTAGTTGTTTGTATTGATAAAACGTCTGGTAACATAGCTGTATGGTTGTAATTGTCAAGTACAAACACTAATTGCTAATAAATACTCATTTAAGTAGCAATTTGATTTTGAGCCTTAGAAATATTATGATTGCTAGTTGCTTGTTGCCAAGCAAACATTATGTCAATCGTAGACACACTAGCTGCTACGTTGTTAGTTGCTTCAAATCGCTCTTAAACACTCATGCCATAAGATACCCTAATTGATATTCATAAAAAATGTAGAAATTTCTCAGTATGATTTTTTGCCTAGAAAATTTGATAATGACTTGGTAGTGTCATATTTAGGGTCACTTAAACATAAACTCACCAAACAAAAATAATAATAAAGTTGACATGACTAGACTATCGATCTATGTATGTGTTCTGTTAGGGTATATGCACCTGCACACACTTCTGTACAGATCTCTGTACGGTATGTAGCTCCTGCACACACTGCTCAAACAAACAAAAAATACAAACAAGGCTTACGGAAAGTAAATGCGGAATATAATCGACAAAAGATATAACGTGGTATCCATAACTAGGATAGTCATGGCAGTCCACGAGATCAAACCAGAGAGATATTATTAAGCTCTGAGCTACAATGCTCAGGCTCGTGCCAAACTGCACGATCGTGCTAAACTGTATAATCGTGCCAAACTACACGACCCGTGCTAAACTGCACGGGGTACAAAACATACACACCCAGATCCTAGTTTACAATTACAATGAGAGGGGGTATTTATAAGTGTGAAACTCATCTTCAGTTTACTTATTCTACCGATGTGGGATTGGGTTTGCACCCAACAATCCTCCCCTCAAACCCAGTACTACAATGGGTCTCCCTTCCAATGACACATGACGCAACTTGTTCTAGAGTCGCTGGACCACCTGTCCTACACTATATGAACGGCATGATATGCTCTACCTGAGCTATCGTTGAATCTGGATTAACTTGGGGTTGCACCACCTGCGCCACACACATCAGGGCCTATATCAGTCTTCACAACTCAACAATCTCCCACTTAAAGGCTGATCACTTCACTGCTCTCCGTCTCAAGTAATCTCTATAACCTTCGAACCACCTTCCCTTTAACAATGTTACTAATCTAAACATTTATGTATTCGTCGAAATACGGACCACGCTTTAACACCAACCAAACACAAGGCTAGGAAGAGACTTTCGATACAAGGTATCCTGAACTAACATCATTAAACTGGGAATAACCTTCCCTTAAACAATGCTACTGCTCTAACCTTTCTGTACCACCGAACATAGGGAACACGCTGCACATAACCCAAACACAGGGCTATGAGACTTTCGATACAAGGTATCCTGAACTAACATCATTAAACTGGGAATAACCTCTCTCTTTGGTAAGACTCCCATTCCTTTTTTTTTTGTGACGTTATCAATTCTCTCGGAGGCCAGTTGAAGTGCACAGAACTTTAACTTCTCTTTCTCACAACCAGTGGATACATCCTACAAGGCGTCTTTCGTTCTAAGAATCTTCCCCCCTCCCAAGAAAAGTACCTTCACTTATCAATATCCAAACAAGCTTTGCCCAACCGCAAACCTTTAGATTCTTCACAAGTTGAATCGAACTCTTAATATATTTGTCACAGTATTAAACACTTTCTATTTGAGTCAAGATTTAACTTCTTACGAGAGCTTTTTTTAACCATATCAACTCTCTGATGGCTTATGAATGCATAAAATAGACATCTATAGTTAACATAGGTATCATGAACTTATCGATCACAAATCATAAGCAATGTTATTAATTGTAGTTTCAACCCCGGATCAATATAGAATCGGGTTCAAAGCGACGGCACAAGTTATCACGAGAGGCAATTCTTTGAAATATTTGATCAACTTTTTTTAATTGGCCCCACCATATTTGGAAATCTCATTCCAAACTCGTTTAATTTTCTGGTCATTAAATAGAGTTGACTTAAAACTAAACAACTTGTAGGGTAGTAAACTCCTGACAACAAAGTAGTAGCATTTTTAAAAACGTCAAACAATTCCGAAACAAGTTCTATAGTTTCCCAATGAGAGTCGGGATAAGACACAATATTCTCATTTTCACGTGTAAGATGTTCATGAAAAGTAATTCTTTGACGCAACGCATATTCAAACATCTGGCAAGTGGAATTCCATCGGGTAACTACGTCTTAATTCGGACCTAAGCAAATGGACTCTGCCTTTTGACATAACTTGATATATGATCTATATCGTCTATTACTAGAACTAAAAATATCTCTTAACATATTTTTAAAATCATTTTGAATTGACTCAATAACACTTAAACCGCTTTGCACAACCAAATTAATGATATGTGTTACACATTGACTATGAAAAAAGACACCGTTGCAAATCGATTTGTATTTTAGGATTTAATTTTCAACCGCATTGGTGTTGTTCGACGCATTATCGAAAGATATAGAAAAAATATTTTCTTGTAAATTAAACGTTTGGATGACACAATCTAAAATAGCATAAAGATTTTCACCGGTAAGA
>BQNB010000332.1:0-39898 GCA_026074375.1 Tanacetum coccineum
ATGAGCTAGGGTTTAACAAGATCATCATTGCTTTAATCCTTAAGATAGATTATAATCATGTAATAAGGATGCTTTATGTGGGTGCTTTAATTGTGATAGAATTAATGTGTCTAGGTCTTAGGATGACGTCCTGCCTAAGTCTAAGAATGATATGCCTCTTCAAGATAAGTAATCATTGCACTGAATAAACAAACCAACTTCTATTCGGATTAATGATGGCTAATATAGTTTTCTATCATAAGTCTCGACCGCTCTTTTATCTTCTGTTAATTTGCTCGCGTGGGTTAAAGTGTCTTGAATTGATTGTAGTCACCAACTAAACCCGTGCCAGTCTCTCAGGCTGAAACCCCCCTTTTACCTGTTAGAATTAGGATTAAAACTAACATAGGATTAGCATAGGTTTGACTTAGATTAGAATTAACTTAGATTAGATAAACCAAAATATAAATAAATTGAGAGATTTAACCTCGTTTTAAGTGTTCGACACCCTACTTACCACGAATCTACCACCGACCGGGTACATTGCCCGTTAAAGTGCTGTTTTTGGTTAAGGCAACAAAATATAAATTTAAAACTTGAACTATCATAAACAAACACCACACAATGACACATCATGGACCGAATCGATATCCAGTCACCTACCACAGAGCTTGTTTGATGTTGGCTTTGGAAGGATTTCCATCGTCATTGTGAATACTTAAGTATCACTCTGATGTTCTGGCAAGATTACGAGGATAATGCATAAGACTCTTGATATTTTACTTGTTCTCATAGTGTTTGAAGAACAAGTGAATAGTAAATAGTATCATAGTGAGATTTATGGATGATCTCTTATGGCTCTAGACTCAATAGTGCACTTTGGTTTTAGTAATCAGAGGCTGGAGTTGACTGCCAGAAGTTTCTTTCTAAATATAACCAATGTGCTTGATATAACCAATGTCAAGAAGCAAACTCCTACCAAATACTTACACACTCCATACATTCTTACACATTTTTCATACCTTTCTTACACAATAGGTCATGTCAAAAGTGCCAAACCAGTTGGTTAAGTTAAGTTGACGCATATAAAGGCTATGTTAGCCATATTTATCTATAAAAGTGCAAGGTAATGCCCGTAAAGCTATCAGCTTGATGTATTTTACATAATCAAAAACAAAACTAATTCCTCTCCTTTGTAACCCTGACCCGACGACTCAATCAAACACCGGCATAAACATTATAGTTAGGTATGTAGTTTACGGTTTGATACACAGCAGGTAGGGAGGGCGGGGCAGGGCTGGGAGAGTCACGGGTGCGAGGGGGGGGGGACAGTTCAGAGGTTGAGATACATGTTACTTTGAGACATATCTAATGGTTTGCATGTTATAGTTGTCATATGAGAGTCTTGTGTTTTACAGAATTCTAGGAGTGTCTAATGTAAAGCACACAACAGATCCATCAAACGCGCATAGATCTGTCCAAGACTTAGAAAGATACTAAGCCTAATTATTTGCACATACATTGCAAATTATATTTTCTAGTCTTGGAAGATTAGGTTTTGATTGCTAAACTTGGGTTTAGATCTTGTTTCTCTTCATCATACATCATTCTAAGGTCATCTAAAAACCCTACTCTCTTTACATTTATGATTTTATGTGTATATAATGTTTATATAGTAAATCACCATCTAGAAAACATATTAACATGTAAAATAGATTTTTACTTTTGATCATGGTTTGATATACTTTTTCATATGCTATATTGATGTTAAAAACATGTTGTAATGAAAGTATATACATTATACAAGTATGGTTTAATTTATGCAAGTATATATAAATTAAGGGTTTAAAAGATTACTTATTAAGTTTATGGATAAATAAATGTGATCACTTGATGTTCTTTGACAAATGATGGACTAAGGACCTAGAGTATATGAGACTTATAGTATAAAATATGATAGAGGACTTGTAGCAAACCAACTAAGCTAAAAACTTATAAAAACAAGTTTTAAACACATTTTAACTAAAATATGAAAACCTACTTTTTTAATTACGAAAATAAAGTATTCATTTTATATTTTTATAAAATACTACAAGTTACAACGATCGTAGGCATATAGAGAACTCGAAAATCCGAGCTATAACGAAGAAGATACGCCATTTGCAAGTTTACGATAATAAATACTTTTATAAAGATAAATTTATAAAAACAAATTACTATTCATTGCAGAAATTTTTTGTAAAATATCTTAGTTAGATAGAACTTTTAATTACGAAGACGTGCTCGAAAGAATCACTAAAATGGAGTTAAAACGAATAAGATATGACTTTTACGAGGTTACGACGATTAATTTTATAAAAATAGTTTTATAAAATATACATGAACAGTAAAATACTGTTCATCTGAGGACCAAAAAGTTATAAATTTAGTATTTTGATAAATCTTCTTAATACGAAAGTGTGGACATAAAAAACGTACAAAACGGACTTAAAACGAGAAAGATATGCACTATTTTACAGTTGTGCACTATTTTCTGGCTTGAATAGTGTTGGTTCGTTTTTAATAAAAAAATTTGCAAAACATTCTAAAATTCCTTAAATAATATTTATACATGTTTTAAACTTTATAAATATTATTTTACAAAAGCGATTGAACTATTTATACGATTATACGAGTACAAGTACATGGTTATTATTTATCAAGCGCGATTCAAATATTATTTCACATATACAATTAGATGGTGATATAGCTATATAAAATTATATACAGTATTAATTATTCAAAGTACTTAGTACTCATACGACCTAAAATTAATTAGGATGCATTCGGACGTTTACGTGACGCATTTTCATTCTGTAATTTACATTGTTAATTCATTCACTCAAGGTGAGTTTATAGCCCCTCTTTCATTTGTTATACAATTACTTTACAAATCTCAGGGGAGAATCCATGCTTGGTACAACTTGTTTACATATTCATGTACAATCTCTTTTGCATACTCTTATACATACTTGATTTTGGTAACTTAGTTACAAACTCGTTACAATTTTTTATATACTCATTTGCTTATCTCATGGTGAGATACAATACTTGTTTTTATTTATAGACGCAACAACTATACTTATGAAGTATAGTTGTAACGCTCATAGCTTCCCATTATTCCGCTTGTGTAATGTACTTATGAAGTAACGCTCCCAGACATAATTCCGCTGCGACCCAAGTTGGGGGTGTTACATTTAACCTCGCTTCAAGTGTTCGACACCCTACTTACCACGAATTTACCACCGACCGGGTACACTGCCCGTTAAAGTGATGTTTTTGGTTAAGTCTTCAAAATATAAATTTAAAACTTAAACTATCATAAATAAACACCACACAACGACACATCAATACCCCTTAAAAATAAAATTCTTAAATTCTAGAGTGTCTAAATTGGTCATTTTATTCAAAAAATTTTGAATTCAGATCTATTTAAAATAAATACGAATTAGTGAAAACTTCTTCCACAATTTTCGGTTTAAATCTTCTCCAGTTATAACCCACCACTTTTCACCTCTACTACCGATTCATTATCAAACCCAATATATGATAAAACTAAAAGTGATTCATCCACCATTTGTCACACCTTCTTTGGAATTCTGGGTTTGGATCATATCAAAAAACCTAAAAGTGAGTCCATTATCTCCATCGGTAATCACAACTTTAGATGGTTTTTAATTGATTTTAGATATTAATTACATTGATTTCATTCATGATTTGGTAATCATCCGGTTCGATATTGCAGGTACAGTTTGCATTGGTTATACAAGTTTTATTATGAATTTCAAATCAACTTCAAGTGAATTAACAATTTCAAAGGTAACGTTGTAATACGCGATTTCATTTGATTGTTTAGAATTTGATCCCTTTTTATTTTTATTTGAGTTTTTGTTTTGTTTCAGGCATAATGGTTTAGAAAAAATTATGTCCTATTCCTATATTTATTTACAATTAGGTAAGAATTTAAAATGATTCAAGGTTTGGTTTGTGATAGTTAATAATTTAATTGCAAATATGAAGATTTTATGAATGCACATTTTTTAATTCATCACCCTCATTTTGATAAGGTAAGTGATGGAACTCTGAGTTGGATTTGTAACGGATTGATGAGGTTATTTTATGATTACCATGCTTTTAATGATATGTGTGTTGATGAGGTGTCATTTTATACACTTTTTCGGGGTCATTTAACCCCCTAAATTGTGCAAATATGCCCAAATTATGTACTTAATCGTTCCTTTTTGTGTTTTCAGCACTTGGATGGTTTTTGGAGGAAATACACGTGACTTGGGCTCAATTGGAGAAGAAACGGACAAGAATACGACTCTACACCAAATCTTTTAAAGAAATTCCATACAGTTATTAGAGACGGCGTCGCGATTCCTTGCGACGATGTCATATCACACAAGAGACGGCGTCAGGATATTCAAGACGGCGTCAGAACATAACCGCCTTAAAAGAAACCCTAGAAGCTTCATCGAGGCGACAACGTCAGAAAAGCTGCGACGCCGTCATGGTCTATTTCCTATATATACAAATTCGTTTTAGGGTTTCAAGTGTGTAACTTTTGGGAACCGAACCCTACTTTTAGAAGACGATGATAGCTTCTATTTAGGCCATTTTTAGGGTGCTAAAACCCTCTTATATCTAGCTTAATTAGATGTTTTAATCAAGTGAGATCTCCTATATTTTATCATTCAATATGATTATGTGTTGTGTGATTGATTCTTGCTCTTCACTTCCTTTTAACATGCTAGGCTAGATCCATTAGTATTTACTTATGATTGCATGAAACTTAGTTTGTAGATCCTTTTAAAGTTGCTTCTTGTGATGGATGTTCACGTTAGGCTTTAGAAAACTAGCCATAAAATATTAAATTGGCATAAACGTCTAGGGAAACGCGAGTGTGTAGAAAGGATACCATTTGGTAACAGACTTCATACTATCTTACCCCCAATATGGTTAATCCCTCTTAAGATATTTTAATTGAATTTAATATACTTCTAGGGGCCTTATAATAGTCTTCATGCAAATATGCCCAGATTATGTGCTTAATAATTTGTTTTCATGTTTTTAGCACTTAGATGACACTTGGAGGAAATACACGTGACGTGGGCTCATTTGGAGAAGAAACAGACAAGACTACGACTCTACACCATTTATCTTGAATAATTGTGCATACAGAGCGTGGAGACGGCATCGCAATTACTAAGCGATGGCGTCAGGATTTTCAAAGTGACGGCGTCATGGATTTGGCGACGGCGTCAGGACGTAGCCGACTTAAAGTGGATCTAGAAGATTCTATGTGGCGACGGAGTCATGATTACAACACGACGCCATCGTGCCACTTTTCTTATATATATATAAAACCGATTTTAGGTGTATAACTTTTGGGAGATGAATCCTAACTTTTATATTGGAGT
This sequence comes from Tanacetum coccineum, assembly GCA_026074375.1. Lineage (NCBI taxonomy): Eukaryota > Viridiplantae > Streptophyta > Magnoliopsida > Asterales > Asteraceae > Tanacetum > Tanacetum coccineum. The sequence continues at coordinate 5,442 of BQNB010000332.1, forward strand.
TTGGCAACTTTTTAGGCCGTCTTTTGGGCCTCAAAAACCTTATTGTAACAGCCTTTAATCCATGTTTTAATCAGGTAAGTTCATTTATTCCTTTGATCTTTCAATATGTCTATGTATTGTTTGATTGATTTATGTTCTTTACCTTCTTATAACATGCTAGGCTAGATCCTTTAGTATTTACTTATGATTGCATGAAACTTAGATTGCAGATCATTTTAATGTTGCTTCTTATGATGGATGTACGCGTTAGGCTTTAGATTACTAGCCATAAGATATTAAATTGGCATAGAAGTCTAGGGTAACGAGAGTGTGTAGAAAGGATACCATCGGTAACAGTCTTCATACTACCTTACCCCTAATATGGTTGATCCCTCTTAAGTTATTTAGGGGACTTGTAATAGTCTTCATACTACCTTACTTGTGCATCGCCTTAACAGAATATTAAATAGAATGCGGGTTCGTGTAATTCGTTCATGACTTAGGAAATACTTACACAGATCATCACAAGTGTGAGAAAGCAACATGATTAGGAGAAGAAATCTGAGGAGTAGTGTATGATTAAGTAAATATGTTCAACTATCATGTTAGCCTCAAAATATTGAGTCGAACATGAAGTTCATCGATTATGTATTTTAGTCTCGGTCAATCAATTAGTTAACGTTGTAATAGGAAAGTATCGGGAATCGGGCTCGATAGTTAATCTAATATTGTATATGTTTCGGGTTTAATCCCAAGCAAAACCCGAGCCCGGGTCCTAGTTAAATATCCCGAACGTCACTTAATGTGTCGGGGTATATAAGTAAGTTTTCCACCTAGGAAAAGTTAGTTGATTTCATTTATAATATTTCACTTTTCTATATTCTCTCTCAACTCTCTCTCTCTTCTTTCTCTCTCTAGAAATCAACTCTCTTTCTCTTTTCTTGATCGATTCGTGATTCGTTATATGAAGTGGAAGTGTTAATCGGGATCCTACAATTGGCATCAGAGCTACAGTGGATTTGTGTATGATTCTTGTGGCTAAACAAGATCGAATTCGTGGGTTGTTTTATTTATTTATTTTGGTTCGAAAAAATAGCAAGAAAAATCAAGATTTGATCTTTGTTTGTGGTTAAAAGTGTTAAAGATTTGTACTTTCGGGCTTAGATCTACCCCTTGCATAATTACTAGGTGGTTTTAACATCATTTCGTAGCTTTCAAGAAAGTTTGAAGATTTTTTCTTGGCTGCGTTTTGTCTCACTGAAGGGGTGTTCTTCATTGCGTTTTGCTTGCGGGTTGCGTTTTGGTCATTGCGTTTTGCTTATTGAAGATTGCGTTTTGGTCATTGCGTTTTGCCTCAAGACTGCGTTTTGGTCATTGCGTTTTGCCTCAAGACTGCGTTTTGGTCATTGCGTTTTGCCTTAAGACTGCGTTTTGGTCATTGCGTTTTGCCTCAAGACTGCGTTTTGGTCATTGCGTTTTGCCTCAAGACTGCGTTTTGGTCATTGCGTTTTGCCTCAAGACACTGCGTTTTGCCTAATTGAAGACCCTTATTGCGTTTTGCCTAGGGGAGACTCTGTCCATTTCATTTCTTGGTTGCGTTTTGTCTCAAGAATTGACTGCGTTTTGTCTAAAGACACTGTGTTTTGTCCATTGAAAACCTAATTTCCCGAAAAAAATTTCGACCTTACCGCTAAGGTCGATCCGCGCATCAGGTGGTATTTGACCGAATTTGGGAATCTATTAATCATTGTCTAAACATAACAAAACATCAAATCAAACAACAAACAAAGGACTTAAAAGGACTAATCATTCAACAAACACACATTAACATCAATCGATTATTCATTCACGGTTTGTCTATTGATTTTGTAAAATCCTGTTAATTCACTTATCGGTTTTAATCATAGACGTGTAAAATCCCGTGAACGTGAATTGCATACAAGACCACAACTTCAATCACATCACATCCACTTAAGATCCAACAACTTTCACACTTCATAATTCATAACCATTCATTCATCATGTCTACTCCAGTCAATACATCCTCAACAGATAGTCAAATGCACAACAATAATCATAGGCAGATGCTTGTTTCAAAATATCTCGCACGCAATGCTTGGACCAGGAAGATATTCACAGTGGAGATCACGTTTTCTATGGTACATTGACACGAAACCAAATGGTGAGGGACTTAGGAAAAGCATACTATCTGGTCCCTACGTGCCATCTACTGTACTAGTTCAAGCTGTTGTGCAGGCAAACGGAATGTGGGGGGGTTGTTCCCTGCAGTTCAACAACATACAACAATTGAAACAATAATTAAACATACTCAGAGAACAAAAACACTTTCTGTTTGAAAAATAAGCAATTTTCTTGCTTTTAATCTAGTATTGAGAGATGAAATCTATTCCAACAGTTGATGCCTGTAAAAGCAACGAATGAGATGTGGCTAGGCCATTGAAAAGGCTAGACAGACAGGGGAATCATTGAACGTACAAGATGTAAAGACCAATCTGTTCTGGGAATTTGGGAAGTTTACTTCTCGAGAAGGAGAATCCATGGAGTCATATTACTCACGGTTTTATAAACTGATGAATGAATTGACAAGGAACAACTTGCAAGTTACGTACACAATGCAATGACACGTTCAATATACTTCAACAAACTTCACCCAGAATGGTCAAGATATGATGACGGTTTGTCAGCAATCAAGAAGAAATAGACACCAACTCATAACACACACTTTTTGACATTCAAAAGCATATCACAATGAAGTCAATAATATCCGAGCTGATAGAATAGCCAAAATCGGGCAAATCCATTAGCACTTCATTGGGCGGGCAGTCTCTTAAGCCATATTCAGCATCATAATTACTACAAGGCCCAAAACCTCAAGATCTAATGTTAGACATCATCTTCCACAAGACAAGTGGCATCTACCAGACACAAAGGAAAGATATCGCCAAACCTAGATTACACCTCAATCTGAGTCCGTGTCTGAATAAGACAGTGGATCCTGAACAAGGCTCAGAGGTATTAAGGACATGCAAAAGTGGGGGGAATTTGCACTCATTGGCAAAGTATTTCAAAAGGCTCTACAAACCTACCACAACAACCTCGATACTTCTTCAAACTCACCAGTAACAAGCTGAAGATACCATACCAAAGGTGATAACAACGACAATCGTCAAGCAGTTATGGGAATCAAGGAGCAAGACAGTTGCTGGGGCTAGGGAAACTATAGGCAGTCTCAGTGTTAGTGTCAACATAAATGGTACATGTGCTTCATGGCAAAGGATTTGTCCACTATGTAAAAAAAAAAGGAATGCAGGAAGCCAAAGCGTGTTAAAGACTACTCGTATCACAAGGAAAAGATGATGAAGTTGCAAACAAGGCTTAACACTGTGTTGCCACTGCAAGCTTAGGGCAATGTGATTGGCTAGCGGACACGGATGAAGAGATTGATGAATAGGAATTGGAAGCACATTATAGTTTCATGGCAAAGATTCAGGAGGTCTTACCAGGAGAATCAAGTTCAACTGAATAGCCATTGGAACAGGTATAAAACCATGATGAAGATAATGTGTTTGCAAATGAAAGACGACATTCTAGAAGCAAGCCTAATCCATTAATGACACATATGTTTTGGGGAAGGATGATAGGCAATGTACTCCTGATTCATCAAATATATGTAATAAATGATAATCAAGTTGCCCCAAAATGCTGCAGAATGTGTTGATGAGCGTGCTGCGCTTGCTAATTTAATTGCAAATTTAACTCTTGATACTGAGGAAAACAAAACGATTTTAAAGCAATTAAAGAAAGCAAACGCATCATTGACTCAAGAACTAGAGGAGTGCAAAACTAACCTTGATGAGACTAGTAGGGCTCTAGGGGAGGCTACTAGTTGTCGGGATAGTTGTCTTATTGCACTTCAGAACAAACAGAATGAGCTTGAGAAGTACATAGCCTTTAATGACCGGACGATTGATTATGACATTCTTCAAACAAAGTTAAATGAAACTCTAGGACTATTAGCTCGTAAAGACATTGACATAAAAGAAGGTTTAAAAACTAAAGCCTATGAAATTTCAGTTGTCAATCAAAAACACGATGAGTTAGTAAAAAGGAGTCTTTTAACAAAGTCACAATTTGAAGGTCAACTCAAAGAGAAAAGTAAGGTCATTTCAGATTTAAAGGTTAAGGAAGAAAAAGATATTGACAAGATGATTGAAATGGACAAACAATTAAAGTTTTTAAATGAAATTGTTTACACTCGTAATCAGTCAATTCAGACCATTCATATGTTAGCACCCAAATGCTCGACCTATAATGGTAGACCAACCTTTGCCAATCCAAGGTACCTCAAGAAAGCTCAATCTGAAAAGCCCTGTTTGTATGAGATCCCATATGATAATTCTGATCATGCAAACAGATTTGCCCCTGATAGGGAAGAGACCATGACTCTTGCAAATGAGAGTAGATCAAAATTGAATAAAGATTATGTTAAACCATATGATTACACTAAACAGAATAGTCTTTATGAAATTTTCAAAGCACCCTCACTGGAGTATCTTTATCAGTTGGAACGCACAAAAGAAGTTTCGAAATCCATTAGTAAAAGTAGACAAGTTTTTAACGACATGACATTTAACATCAATCAATTTAGAGAAATTGTTGATCAAACTTGGTTTCAACATACTAGTGATTATTTTTGGGTGTCAACTGCTATGGATATGGAAGTTTTGATAAAAACCTTATTAATGTCTCTTTCAATAAAAACATAAAATGATAGTTTTCGTTTTGAACATGAACTTAAAACTGAAATGCATGAAGATTTTGAGTATGTTAAATCCCTTGAAAAAGAGATTGACGAACTTGAATCTGAAAAGGCTGATTTTTCAAACATATATGATCTACTTCTCGAAGAGTGTGTGTCTAAAGATGTTATATGTTCATATATGCATTCTCTGTCTAATTTAACTACTTATACTGAATTGAAATGCATGTATCTTTGATCGATGGTTTTCACACTATATATATATACTATATAATAAAATATAAAATATATATATAAGTCTAAAAATCAACAAGATCAATGATACCGAGAAGTAGTATAGAATGTTGGTGGGAAAGTGAATGGGGGGGGAAAGGAGGGGGGAATTGGGTGATGAAACGATGGGGAGGGGGTGAGGAAGTGGGTGGTAATAGTGGAGCGAGGAGGGAAGAGAGGGGAAAGGGGGGGGGTGGGGAGGGGGGGAAGAGGGGTGGGAGGTGAGGGGAAGGAGGGGAAGAAGGGGTCGAGTGGCGTGGGAGAAGGAAAGAAGGAAGTTTGGGGGGGGGGTGGAGGGGGGAGTGAAGCGGGGGAGGGGGAGAAGATGTAGTGAAAAAGAGGGTGTGGTGGTGGGGAATGAAAGGAGGGGGGGGGGTGGGGGTGGGGGGTGGGGGAAAGGATGTGGGAGGGGCCGGAGAGTGTGGGAGTTTTCGGGAGAAGGGGGGAGGAGAAGGTGAGGTGGAGGTGATGTGAGAGTAGATAAGTAAGGTCATTTCGGATTTAAAGGTTAAGGAATGAAAAAATGATATTGACAATTTGATTGAATGGACAAACCAATTAAGTTTTTTGAATTGAAATGTTTACCACTGTAATTCAGTCAATTCAGAACATTCATAAGTTAGCACCCAAATGCGTATCGAATTATAATGGTAGACCACCTTTGCTAATAATCCAAGGTACCTCAAGAAAGCTCAATCTGAGAAGCCCTGTTTGTATGAGATCCCATATGATACCTCTGATCCTGCAAACAGATTTACCCCTGATAGGGAAGAGACCATGACTCTTAATAACGAGAGTAGATCAAAATTGAATAAAGACAAAGTGAAACCATATGATTACACTAATCAGAATAGTCTTTATGAAATTTTTAAAGGACCCTCACTGGAGTATCTTTATCAGTTGGAACGCGCAAAAGAAGTTAGGAATATAACACCCTGTGTTTTCAAGTCTTTGACGACGTCAATAAATGTACTATTTATTGTTAGTATTATACGTGTTTGCTTTAAATTGTAAACGTTAGGTTAAATCGCGTACGCCAAAAATTAACATCAATCAATTTAGAGAAATTGTTGATCAAAACAATTGAGATATGAAATATATCAAGAAAAATGATAGACTAGGTTAAAAACATACTAGAGATTAATTTTCGGTGGCCACTGCTAAAGATATGGAAGTTTTGATAAAAACCTTTTTAATGCCTCTTTCCATAAAAACTCAAAATGATAGTTTTCATTTTGAACATAAACTTAAAACAGAAATGCATGAAGATTATGAGTACGTTAAATCCCTTGAAAAAGAGGTTGATGAACTTGAATATGAAAAGGCTGATTTTCAAACATATATGATCTACTTCTATTCTCGAAGAGGTGTGTCTAAGAGGTTAACATGTTTCATATTTGCATTTCTCTCTATCTGAATTAAAATGCTGTATGCTAATTACAAATGCAATGTATCATCATAAAGTCAAAGAATGTGAGTGTCCTTGCACAAAAGCTATTGAAACAAACTGAAACTGTTAACAAAGAAGTTCATATAAGTTTTAAAGAGTTTTGCTAAACTTGAAAACCACTCGATTTCACTTGAACTTGCTTTACAACAATGTAAAGAACAAATGAAAAACAACTTAGTTTGCAAAGAAAACGGATCAAATGTATTTCAAAAACAACGTGAACAATATCATGAAATACAGGATTTGAAAGCTCAATGTAAGACAAGACATAGCCCTGCGGGAGTTTTAAAGAAACTCATTGTAGAACATGCAAAGGAAAGTCTGTGGAAACTCAGTTTGATAAACCATTTGTTGTTCGACAACCAAATGCTCAACGGATTCCAAAACCATCAGTTTTAGGAAAACCGACTCCTTTTTCAAATTCTCCTGAAATGAGAAGTTTTCCAAACGAACAGTCATTTTATAAACTAATGTGTTTCGATAGTTTTGTTTAAACAAGTCACTCAACAGAATTTTTGCCTCAGAATAGAAAAAACAGCGGAAATTACTCAATGTGCTTAAACCCAGGAAATGTATAGAATTGCCACTGACCACAACACAAAATAGAGAACCGCAGTTGCCTCATGCTTCTAGGAATACTAATCCTCATGTGTCTAAATCTTCAGGAGTAAATCACACTACTAGTATTAGCAGACCACAGCTTAAGTGCTATCAAGTTAAAGATAAGGTCGTGCCAAACAATAGTCAAGTGAAGTTTACAAAGTAGGAAGTAGAAGACCATCATAGGATTTCTAGTATTTCTAAGAAAACAAAGTCTGTAACTGCGTGTAATGACAGTTCAAATTCCAGAACTTCAAATGTGAATGTTGTTTGTGCTTAATGTGGAAAATGTGTGTTTAATTCTAATCATAATGCTTGTGTTTCTAGATACTTGAATAACGTGAATGCTAGAACTAAGAAGCCAAATGTAGTGCCTATTAGTGCTAGTAAACCCAAGAGAAAAGCGAACAAATCTGTTGCAACACCCCATAAGAAAACAGTTGCATCAGATACCACTATTCAGAAATCCAAGAGTTACTATAAGGAGTTGTATGAGAATACAAATCAGGAATGAAAATGGTGGATAGCTAAGAGATGTCCATCAGGATATACATGGACACAAAAGCCTCTTAGGACCAAAAAGATATGGATGCCTAAAATCAGGAAAGAGGATGTATCAACAAGTATTAGTCCCACTATAGACATTGTCTCTAGGATTACTATTGTCTTGAAGATATCAAATTCCTTAGGATCCAATTTGTCCAATGTTCTATCGTCCTTTAATTCTCTTTCAGATTGTACAACTCATCCTATTCATTGTTGACTCTGGATGCACAAAGCACATGACGGGCAATCTTAAGCTGTTGTGTAATTTTGTGGAGAAATTTCTGGGTACTGTTCGTTGTTTGGCAATGTTCGAATTTGCTCCAATTCTTGATATGTAGATCTGAATCAATGAAATGTCACGATCAAAACGAGTTTATTACGTCGAAGGCCTCAATCACAACTTTTCTTCTCGGTTGGTCCCAATTCCTGTGATGCGGATTTAGGAATGTTGCTATAGGAAAAAATACTTGTTTTGTGATAGAATCTTCAGGGAAATGATTTTACTAACTGGTAATCGTGGATCTGATCTCATACACAATTCTCTTCAAGAAACTACTTCAGAACTCTATCGTTTCATGGGGGCTAAGCTTCACCAACTCAAGCATGGTTATGGCATTGAAGACTTTCTCATCTTAACTTCGATTACATCACCTTACTCTCAAAGAAAGATATTGTGACTGGCTTACGTAAGTTGAAATATGTTAGGGATCAACTTTGTTCGTCTTATGAAATGAGTAAAGCAAAAAGAAGCTCATTTAAGTCAAAAGCTGTTCCAAGTTCCAAAGGAAGGCTGAATTTGCTTCACATGTGTTTTGTGTGTGTCCAATGCATTGCAAGCATAAAATTGGAAGAAATATATTCTGTGCTTAGTTGATGACTAATTCAAGAGACACTTGGATTCTTTTTCTACGATCTAAGGATGAAACACAAAAAGTTCTCAAAGACTTCTCACTGATTATTCCAACGCAATCCTTCAAGCTCAAGTTATTAGTGTCCATACTGACAGAGGCACATAGTTCTTGAACAAGACACTCCATGCTTATTTCAAAGAAGAAGGCATTGAACATCAGACTTCCACTCCTCGAACACCTAAACAGAACGGCATTGTCAAAAGATGAAACCGCACTCTTGTTGAGGCTGCTCGAACAATGCTCTCAACTTCTAAGCTTCCATTATCATTTTGAGCTGAAGCAGTTGCAACCGCATGCTATACTCAGAACAGATCAATCATCATATCGACTCATGGAAAGACGGCGTATCATATCATTAATGATAGGAAACCTTCAATAAAATATCTTCACATCTTTGGTTGCATTTGTTACATAACTATCGGATGGGGAAAATTTGGATAAAGATGAAAGAAAAAGGGGAACCATGTGTCATGGTGGGATATTCCTACACAGTCGAGAAGGGAAATCGGTTTTATAACAAAGAACCGCGCTTAATAGTTTGAGATCCCATTCATACAAGTTGACGAAATCAAAGAAATGATGTCTGAATCACAAACAGATCAAGAACCTCGCACCACAACGACAAGAGATGTCTGTTGAAAATGTCCTCTTCCAGGACCTCGTTCCTCAAGGACAAAATGGTGTCAGATTATGAACAACTCTGACCCGAGCCCCTAGACAACATGTTGTTCCTATAGCAGAGAAGACAGATTCATCACAACAAGGGTTGGAACTTCTCTTCAGTCCTTTACTTGAAGAATATTACAATCCAGCATACAGTCATGCTGAGGACAACAATGATGATCAAGCACCGAATGCATCGTTTCAAGAAGATGAATTTATCAATCCTTATTGGTACATTTCGAGTACAAAGAAACTGGTGAGTCTTTCCTCACACCAAGCAACATTGATAATACCGATGGTGCATTACATTTCCAACCACAAAGTCATGATTACCTATGGACAAGAGATCATCCATTTAAACAAGTTCGTGGAAATCCCAACCATGCCATACAAACAAGACGACAGCTGCCACAATCCTAAAATGTTGTATGTACGCGCTCTCACAAGTGAGTTTGTTGAACCGAAGAACATTAAGGAGGCAATGCAGAATTCTGCATGGATCAAAAGCAAGCGAAGAATGAACTTCATCAGTTCGACAGACTAAAAGTCTAGGAACTAGTCGACAAAACCAATTGGCAAGATGATTAAAAATCTAAAGTGGTTATGGAAGAATAAAAAAGATGAAATAAGACCTGTAATTCGCACAAAGCACGACTTGTAGCTAAAGGTTATGCTCAGGATGAGGTATTGATTTTGAAGAATCATTTATGCAACCAGTTACTCGCGGTGGAAAGCATTAGGATTTTCGTTGAGTACGCAGCCACCACAAATCTCTTTCCAATCTATCAGATTTGTGTTTAAGGTTTGTTTGTTGTGAATTGATTGTCTTTTAAGTTCTTGTTTGTCTTGATGTTATGTTTTTATTAGACAGTGATTAATAGATTCCCCAATTCGGGAAATTAAGTTTTCAAAACAAGGGTTTTCAATGGACAAAACGCAGTCAATTCTTGAGACAAAACGCAACCAAGAAATGAAATGGACAGAGTCTCCCCTAGGTAAAACGCAATAAGGGTCTTCAATTAGGTAAAACGCAATAGCAAATCTCAACCTGTAAAATCAACCAAAATGCATAGGCAAAACGAAATAACCAAAACGCAGAGGCAAAACGCAGAACCAAAACGCAGAGGCAAAACGCAGAACCAAAATGCAGAGGCAAAACGTAGAACCAAAACGCAATAACTAAAACGCAGAGGCAAAACGCAAAACCAAAACGCAATAACCAAAACGCAATCAAGAACACCCCTTCAGTTAGTCAAAACGCAGCCAAGAAAAAATCATCAAACTTTCTTGAAAGCTACAAAATGATGTTAAAACCACCTAGTAATGATGCAAGGGATAGTTCTAAGCTTGAAAGTACAAGTCTTTAACACCTTTAACCATAAACAAAGATCAAACTTTGATTTTTTTTCTTGCTATTTTTTCGAACCAAAAAAAATAACCAACTAACCTACGAATTCCACACAAAACAAACACAAATACGAAACACCCCTGCAGCTTTGATGCCAATTGTAGGATCCCAATTATCACTTCATGACATATAACAAATCGAAGAAGAAAATAGAAGAAGAAATGAAGGTTTTAGAGAGAGAAACAAGAGAGAGGTTAGAGAGAGAAAGATATTATTAGAAAAAATATCTTAGAAATGAAAGAGTTAGATATCTTTTCCAAGTAGAAAAGATATATATATACCCCGTCACGTTTAAGTAAACGTGTGGGTTAAATAACTCGGACCGGGCTCGGGACTTGCTTGGGATTAAACCCGAAACATATACAATATTAGATTAACTATCGAGCCCGATTCCTGATACTTTCCTATTACAACGTTAACTAATAGATTGACCGATACTTTCCTATTCAAATGACGTCTATTCACATCAGTTCAGGCGTCGTTCTTCATCAAATGACGTCTGTTCACATCAGTTCAGGCCTCGTTCTTCATCAAATGACTTCTGATAATAACCGTTCAGAACTCGGAATTCTCATCCACATCAATGAACCGTCAAGTTCAAAGCTGGTTCCAAAAGTTGTTCCTTAAGCAGTCAAGACAACTACATCACGACAAGAGTTAGAATTACTATTCCACCATCATATAGCAATGTTGAGGACAACATGTAAATATTATTGAAAAAAAAAATCAGAAAAACATAAATTTTTCCAAAAATAATCTTCTCGACATGTCTCTTGGAATCGATAACATTTACGTGCTTAGAAATGTCGATTAACATTGACACGGGTGTGTAAATAAAGTTCGAGCGAGAGTTTTCAAATAGTTTCAAAACATGTCATTTTTAATTTTCTAAATGGCTTATGTGCAAATATCAGTACATAACCCGGTCTTCAAATAAAGGAAGGTTTATAACTTATCCTCACAACGAGAAAATTAACGTTTCTCGGTCTTGAGCTGTTCTTACAAGACATTCAATGTTTTTAGCTCAAGAAAAAGGATAGTGTACGTATCAGTGCGCTTACCCTTACCGTTAGAAGAGAAGTCCTCTAACATTTGGTTTTTCAAAAAGTTGAACACAATTTTTCAAGAATTTCTCGATGACAATTCATAATCTTTCAAAATTGTGTGTTCAACACTCCAACCCTCACAATGTTTTCAAAAGACAACAATTTTTCAATTGGTCCTATTTTTGAGGGGGAGTTTTTCGAAAAACAAAGTTTTAATGTTTTTGGATACATCAACAACGACAACTCTTATGTATTCAAAACATTATCAAAATGTTCCAAACCATTCATGCTGATAATATTTTCTCCCACAGAATTTTCAAGACATATTTTAATCACAAGGTATTTCAAAAACTAAGTGTTTATTATTTAAAATAAGGGGAGAAAATGTTATGTAAAATTATGATCTAATAAACTAATGTGTAAAAAGTAAGAAAATAAGAAAAGTGTTATGTTCGAATTCTTCATACCCAAAAACATTCTTAATTTCTCGAGATTCTGAAGTATTCAAGGGGGTTAGGTTAGGAATCATATCCTTTTATGATCCAACCAGAAGGAGGATCTACCCAAGGATAATCCAAAGTTAGAAATAGCAATCCTTAGGTATGATTGGAGATGAATGTATATGGGAATAATGCCGACTAAGATTGAGCTAACACTGGAACAATCACCAACAAGGTGTTAGTAATGAACTCTGGTGGTAAGTAGTGAAGGGCGTTGAAGAATGAAAGAAATTTATGGATTAAGGGGTCTAAAGAAGAAAGGCCTCTACACAACTTAGGCAGGATACCGGGTCAATACTATGCTATCAGAATTCACATGTTGATTGCTGACATTGAAACGACATCATGGACCTGTTGATGTAATGCACACCCTTCTCAGCCATTCGGGTTTCTTCAACAGAAAACTTGTCTCCATTTTCACGGAGTATAACACACATTATCATATAGAAATCGCACTCCGAGATTGTTGATAATTGAATAGGTGGAAATATGATCACAGCCTCCGTGTACTAAAAACCCAAAATGCTCTATATCGAGTCTAGAGCCAATTGATCAATCAAATCTCGTTAAGGACCACATTCATTTCAAAAAACTTGTTTGTGAACATAATCATGTTCACAAGCTCGTATCAAGAGTCCTAGTAATAGCAATTGTGATATTGCCAGAACATCGAGTGATACTAAATGTTTTTCACTATGAAGATGGAAATACTGCTTGAGCCAGCTTCAATTCAAGATCTGGGTAGGGATATTGTGGACGTCCTGTTTGTGATTTTTATATATGATTTAAATTGTGACTCTACTGGATCCACGTGATGGTCCTGTAGTAACAAATGTTATTGACGGTTGATGGATTGTTTAATAAAACTTGACTCTCGACGGTTGTGTTACAAAAACACTTTAACGATGTGACAAGTTCGATTGTTTTTTTAAAATTTTCTGTGATTTCACTTTCGTTATCATAGCAGGTTTAAATGGGGGGGTTCAGTTATCATCAACCAAGTCGATTCATTACAAATATCATGCTACATTCTACAAGACAAACAATCATGAAAGCTCAAGATTTAATGATAAAGACTTTTCGCTAACTTATGATTGACTGCTTTCAAGATGAGGCAAAAGTCTGAGAATGTTGGCAAAAGACACAAGATCGCATAGATGGCATATGACGATAAAGAAAATGGACAATTGGCCAATGGAAAAGATAGCAAAACATGAAGGAACAAGCTTAAAACAAAAGACAAAGACAATGACAAGACCTCATGAGCTTAACGACAAAGACAATACTCATTATCTCATGACAGGGTGTTCATCATTTAAACTCACTTGGGGAGAGATTGATAGCCTCAAAAATATTGAGCTCGAAACATTGAAGTTCGTTCATTATGTAAGTAAGTCTCGGTCAATTTAAGTAGTTAATGTTGTATAGAATATTATCGAGAATCGGGCTCGATAGTTAAATAATATTGTATATGTATCGGGTTTATTCCTTAAGTAAAACACCGAGTCCGAGGCCTAGTTTTTAATATACCCGCGCGTCACATTAATTGTGTAGGGGTATATATAGATATTTTTCACTTAGAAAAATATCTCTTCTCATTTTTAATAAATATCTTTTCTCTTAATTCTCTCATCTCTCTCTCTCTCTTCTTTCTCTCTCTACACCACCATCTTTCTTTCTAATTTCTTGTTACAAATTCGTGTATCATATGTGTTATATGAAGTGTTAACGGGATCCTACACCCTTTATCTTCTGTGCGATTTGACCGCCTGGGTCCCACGTCCAGCTGTTATCATCATCTTTTTACTTTGCATTTGTACCGTTGATTAGGAAGTGTCTTGGCACGTGTCATCATCCTACCTTTACCTGTCTTAAATATACCATGGGTATAAATAGTCGACTCATGCCCAACTGTTCCTTTTTTCATCTCTTTTATTTTTCCACCATTGTTGATAAATTTCAAGATCTTTAGTTGCTCAGCCTCTCTTTATTCTAGAAGTTCGTTTTCACTCAGGTTAAACTCTTTGCTTCTCTTTTATTATGGGCAGTATTACATCTCTTAAATGTGTTCTTACACAAGAACACCTTAATGCTATTTGTGCAAAATATTTTATTTCGGAGGAAGTTCATCCTCAGTTGCTAAGCTCTGATGCCACTATGCATGAGAGACCAGCTGGTAAGTTGGGATGTATACCGATTCTCTTCGACTATGCCAACATATCGTATCCTTTTTCGGCCCTTCTTAGTTTCGTTCTTCTCACTTCCGCCATTCCGGTTTTTCCCAATTGTCTGTATTTAGGTCTGCCAAGGTTTCTCATTTTGAAATCTTGTGTCGTGATTTTCGTGTTTGTAATCATTGAACTAGGTGATTGTCTGTTCTGCTAATTTTATAGCATAATTTCAAAAAAAAATGGATTGGTTTGGGTTACTAAGTGCCCGATAATCGTCTGCAACGTCCGTGCTTGCTATTCCAAGAACTTGGATTCCGTGAAGAATTGGAATGATCATTTTTTCTGGGTTGATGAGTTTGTGGTTCCTGCTAACGCTCGGTTTAGTTGGTTTTCTGGTTCCAATATTGTTAAAGATCGAGCTCCTGCCCCCTCTGAGTATAATGTGGAGCATGTTAATACCCTTATTGCTCAAGCCTCTCCGTTCCTTAGGTTCCCGGAAGAATTTCTTTGCTGGGTTGGCATAAGCCGTAATTACCTTTTGAATAAAGATACTTACCCCCGCTTTGAGTATGAGAACGGAGAGGGTGGGTCTTACTTTCCGTGCACACTTTGATTGTCTGTTTTTGTTTTTTCTGTTTTTCTTGTTTCCTTACCCTTTTTCCCTGTTGTCCTTTGCAGAGATGGATTTGAATGCTTTTATTCGTACCGCTGACCCCCGCAAGGTGAGGATTGTTGAAAGACCAAGGGCTGAAAATGAGGGGCCTATTGTGACTGTGGCCAAGCATCGCACCGTAACCCTACTTCCGACCTCGGTGGTTCGTCCTTCCGGAGAGTTATCGGCTAGCGTAGAGAGGGAATTTGTTGGAGATGCAAGTGCCGGCGGTGGTGGAGATGAGGAAGTTGCTTCCGTTGTTGGTCAGGATAATGTTGAACCAAGCGTGCCTATCACGGATAATGTTGGAACTGAAATACCTGGGCCCAAACGTACAAAGAAAAAGAGGGTTACCCGCGGGAGTGAAAGGACGCCTGCCGCTTCCCATCCACCTAAAAGGTTGAGAGCTGATTATGGAACAGCTGGTGGTTCCGCTACTGGAGGTAAGTCCCCTAGTGTCCTTAACAGGTTGCTCCAAGATTCTCGATTAATGGTAGAACAGGGTGTCCCGGCTCTTCCTACCTTACCCTTTATTACTTCATCCGTGACAGCTTCACCTTTGGAGGAGGGCGGAGACCATACTGACTCCGTGACAGGTCCCTCTTTGCGAACTATAGGTCCCTCCGCAAGGTTCGTAGTCCTATCTGATTCTTCTCATCACTCAGGCGCTAAATCTGCGGATCCTGAGGTTGATTCTCTTGTCAGGTCTGCTGTTCCGGTGATGACTGAGGCCACCACTGTGACTACTATTGCCCCTACAGTTGCTATTCCTGCTGATGTTGGCAAGGATAAGAGTGTGCCGCATCCGTCTGTTTTTGGTTCTTCTAGTTCATCTGAGAAGACGGATCGTACTCTTAGTCTTTTTACAGGGAGGTAGGGTAGTGGTTTTGCTGATGGGAGTATTCGTGCGAAAGAGGTTACAAATGCTGGTTTGGGGGAAATCTATGTCCTCGAGTGGACCGTGACCAAGGGTTTTGAGCTTAATGATGGGTGATAAGTGTAAAATACACATATCCGTTTGTACCTAAAATAACTCAAATAAACCCAAAACAGTCTAAAAATGGCAAAAATATGCTTGTATTTGTGTTTTGTATGTGCAGGTACGGATATATCAAAAATCACATGAAATCAAATCTAGTCAAAATGGTCAAACAATGGTCAACCAAAGTCAACCAATAAAAGACAAAACCCAAAAATATTCCATTTTCACCCTCCAAGTTTCACTAAAGTCCAAAAATAACCCCTCACCTCTTATTGGGCCCTAGGAACCTTAATGGGCCTTAAAAAGCCTTAAAAACCATACCCGGATACCAAAGAGCCCAAAAGCCCATTTCATAAGCCCATTTTTCTAGTCCATTTCATTTCATTAAAACCACAAGGACTACTCTTGCCATTTCTGAAAATCATTTTACACTAAAATTGGACAAAGAATAGATCATCGTGTGAAGCATTACTTTGGAGGGGACTTACCACCCAAGGTAGTCCAGGACCTCCACACTTTCTCCAAGGACAAATGAATTCAGGGAGTTACCAAATACAAAACGCTTCATGGGAGGCACCCCATGCTTATCCTTCAATTTTCTTTCTTATTTCTATTGTGATGTGAGGAGGCTTGTACTCTTCCGATTCTTGTTGTTGTTTGTACTTGTGATTGTTTGTAGGATTGACCCAAACTTTTCTGAAGACTCTCATGTTCGGTGTTGTATCTCGGTTCACTCGAGCTTCCTAACCTTTGCTTGCCATTAGTTTGGGGAAATCTGATATCCTAAAGATTATTATCGACTAACATTTATCTTTTAGCACACTTGATAAACGGCTTGAGATTTTTGTGATACTTTCTTCAGGCTTGAGTTATGCATTCGACCTTTTTGAGATCTAGTATGGGGTTTTTTAAGTCTTAGGCTAGGAAACATTGAGGACAATGTTTAATTTTAGTATGGGGTAGTATATCTTTGATATGATCTTACCTACTTTTGCCCGTTGTTCTCACGTACCCCGTTTTCCCACCAAAATTTTCAAAAAAATGAAAAAATTTAAAATTTTCAAAAATAAAATAAGTATTTTTGTCACAATTTTGACTTTCCTGCTGGGTAGAATAAGAGTAAATTTTAACCCGATCGAGCGTGTTAAGCTCTAGCTTGTTCCTTAACTTTTAGGCTAAGCGTTCATGGAAATTCATGAAGAACGAAAAATGATAAAGTTAAATATGAGTGGGATGCTAAACAAGGATTAGTTGGAAATCTTAAAAGCTCATATATGTAATTTGTGACTTTTTCTCCCATAAGCTCTTAACCGGATTACTATACGTGCTGTTTTTGGAGATTAAACTTAAATCAACAATTTTTATGTAATATATAGCAAAAATTTTAGTTTTAGTTCAAACTTATACTTGAATTTTTCAAAAAGAAGTCTTCTCTATAAAAAAAATGAATGATAATAATAATAATAATAATAAACATAAACTGTGGGCTGATAAAAGTTTACTACCTCTTGCCGGCTCACAACCGATGTGGTAGTCTTCTAAAGAAAGCCTATAGTAAGAATAAAAATCCGAGATTGATAAAAGTTTGCTGCATCTTGCCGGCTCACAACCGATGTTGCAGCCTTCTAATAGGTTGAAGGATATAAATATTAAGTTTGAAGTAATAAAATGATTTCTTTTTGTTAAATTCAAACATGATTTTGAACTTTGACTATTCTATTTTAAAGTTATGCATATACTGGAAACCTGAGAGTTTTTTAAACCTAAGGTCTATGAGTCCCGATACTAGTCTCTGTAGGGTGTCAAAAGCCTGGTCACTTAGCGCAGGTTGGATGTGCGAACAAAAGTCACAACAAGGGATATCTCACCTTCAAACACATTATTACCCGGTGGAACAGTGAAGAGCATATATTGTTGCAAAACGTCTTGATCCATGGTTAAATTCAAAATAACACATTCACTAATATATAGTAAATGTCGGGAGTGAAAAGTTCACAAGTTGCAAATATGAGTAGTGTTAGCATCTTAACTGATATTTAGCTGTGATTTCGTTTTAAGCTTGGTTTGGATAAGTGAAAAGTCGGGGACGATGAATTTATCCTTTTTGGGGCATTCTCAGATCGAAATGCATCTTGTTCTATGATCCCTAACAGTTATGGAAATAACGAAAGTCGAAATATTTTGTTTTCATTTAAAAAAAAAGTTTTGAAAATGGGAAAATGGGGTGTTTTATAACTTGTGATTTCTTAACTCTCTCCACAAAAGTCTTTGCTACTTTTTAAAGATTTAGTTTGGGGAAGTTTTGAGGTATTTGGTTTTAGAGCATATAATATTGCGTGAGGACACACAATCACTTAGTTTGGGAAATTTTGATATGTGAGAAATCACATATCCTTTCTATATCAAAAATGTCCCCAAAAAGATAAAATTGTGTATAAAATGCTTGTATATTGCTTGTTTTGTCTTTGTGATTGTGTAGGTACGGATAGTGCAAAAAAAACACAAGAAACGGTCAAAAACAGGACAAACACGGACACAAGAACGAAAAAGAGTGCACAAGAGCCGGGGATTTGATTGCTGAAAGGTCAAATGGTCAACATAAAGTCAACTCTTAGTCAACATTAGTCAACCACAAAAAGACAAAAAACTTAAAATTCCCAAAATGCCCTAATTGTTAAACCTAATTTCACCAAAAGTCCCCAAGCCCTAACACCGTTATCTCTTTATATTATAAAAGATAACGGTCGTTATCTCCTATAAATCCTAAAACATTATAACCAAGCCCAAACCATAAGCTCAGGCCCATTTCTTTTTACCCGGGCCCAAAGTCAAACCCCCAAATACCTGGGTTAAACAAAGATATAAAAAGAAAGAAAAAGGCGCGGGAATTCGTTTTTACTGTTCATCTCCTTCTTCGTTTTACCTCCCGTTAAAATCAAAGGGTAAATGGCAATTGATGATGTGGCTCTATGATTCGAGTACCAAGGTACAAGCTGGCAGAGTTAGACGTCATGGGAGGCTCTTATTGGTCGAAGCCCACAAGACGGGACACGCGGATAATTGAAAGAAGCACACCAATGATTGGATTTTTGTACTAAATTTAGTGCAAAAGAAGCACAAGTACTCTAACACACGGAATGCCACGTTGGCTATCCGTGTGCTCATCATATCAAATCCAACGGTCCATAAATGAGATCAAAGGATTAAGGGCTAAGATCATGGATAAGAGAAGCGGGCTAGACTCCTAGAACCTTCACCAAGACCTTATAAATAGAGAGCTCTTCACACACAGGAGGGGAATAATGGAGGGTAGTGTAGATTAGCTTAAAGCTTATATTTCCATCTTATTGTCTTTCATTTTATGTAATTTCCTTCTCAAAGCAATGTAATATTCTTCTTATTAATGAAATTTCTGTTTTCATTTTAATGATGTCTTAAATTCAAGGTTTATGTTTATGCAAATTTAGCTTTTAAATGTTTTTAAAGACACTTAAAGTTCATAAGCTCTAAAACTCTTTCATAAGCTACTTTAGTTTGTTTATAATCAGTTAAGCTCTTAAAGCTTAACTAAGCTTTTCATACTCAAATCATAATTAAAAATACCTCAGCTTAATATGGAAGGAAAGCTAGCAAGGGATGAGCTTCCAGGACCTTACCAGCTTATTATTTGATAAGCTGGAGCTTGTTGATAGCTCAAAAGAGCATTTTATAGCCTTGTTTAAGCAAAGGCACTTGTGAGTTCTTATTTTTCCTTTTACAAGCTTAATATTCCACTTTAGTTTTAATCCTGCTTAATTAGTTTAATATTAGCTTATAGTTATTTAGATTTGCTTATTCCTGTATAGTTTAAATGTTTGAATGCTTATCATGTTTGCGATTAAATTGTTCTAGACTTAGTTTTGCTTTATATTACTGTCTTAAATCAGTGAAAATCAAAAAAAAAAATTAGTATATATTAGAAGCTTATGTATTCAGTCTTATTTAGTTGCTTAATTCTGCTTTATAGGTTGATAAAAAGCTATTTGATATATGGTATCTAAACTTTGATCATTAAACCCCAATTATATATGCTTAATATGGGTTTGACAGAATTAAAGGGGTGTTTGGGACAGGCAGTACTAACTCAGGTTAGTACTGCCTGAGTCCATTTGACCCTTTTGGATTTAGTTTAAACTTAAATTTCAAGTTTAAAGGATCAGGTTTTATAAGTTTTGTTAGCTTAATTTAGTTTTAGTTAGTAGAGGTTAAGCATCTGTTAGTTTTGGTATAGTTAGTTTAGAATTTTAAGCTCAAGTAGAATTTGTCTAATTTAGTTCTTATTTTGCATTCAGTTAAGAGTTTTAAAAGTAGCAGAAACAAGTATTCTAGTCTATGCTTGCAGGTTTTTAGTTTTGGTCAGTGATCATGGCACACTGCAATCATATAGCATTTAGGAATTATACCTTTCAAATCAAAAATAAGAGGGTTAAAATAGGAATTAGTTTTTCAAAATATTTAAAATACGAAATACTATAGGACACTTTTTATTAGTTTTAGATCTTGTTTATGCAATAATTAGTTTATTTAGATATCAGTTTTGCTTTAAAAAAACCTACATTTTCATTTTCAAAGCCAAATCATACCTAGTGCATTCCAGAGTATAAGCTATTTTTCATTGAGTTTAATATTAAGCATTTGAGTTATTCAATCCTTTTCAAGGTAGTTTTAGAAAGCTTATAGTATAAGCTTTAAGATAGTATAAGCCATATTATCGCAAAGTTCCATTTGAGTGCTTAAAACTAAGCTCAAAGGTGCCTTAAGGGGCTGTTTTGTTAACAGTTTACACCATTAGTGCTTAAATCTTTATTTTAGCTTATCTGCTTATTGTTATGGCTTATTTAGGTTTAGTTTAGCTTTTTAGGTTAGTATAAACCATTTCTAAGCTTATTAGTTTTGTATCTCTTTGCTTTATTTGAGTTTATTTGCTTTCTAGTGTAAAATTTTAAGTGTTTTTTTAAGCTTTTTAGCTCTTTTGTCATTCTAGCTTATTAAATGTGCTTATTTTTGTTATTAAGTTCTCATTAGATGTGGTTGAGTATCTGCTTTTGCTTATTTCTTATTTCATTGTGCTTATTTGCCTTTTATTAGCTAAGCAGACTTAAGAGTTTAATTGGCAGTACTAACTTAAAAGTTAGTACTGCTGAGTTCATAAGCTCATTCTAGGCTTATTCGGTTGCTCATTTTTGTTTTTTGTTGCTTGTTTAGAGTAGCTTACTATCTAAGTTAGCTTATTTCTTTATTTGGTTTGCTTATTTGAGTTTAACAATACCAACAGTTAGCTTTTTATTAGTTTAATATAGTTTAAGCAATTCTGTCTAATTTAGCTTATTTCTTAGCTTATTATAGGGTTATTAAAAAAGTTGTTTTACAAAAGTTGCTTATTTTTAAGAGTTTTAAAAAGTTATAAAAAAATGGAAAAAAATAAAACACTTGGGAAAGTGGGAAGCCCCGGGTGAGCAAGACTCGAACCCGGGACCTCTACCACATTCACCAAGCGTTTTAACCCCCACACACCCTTAACCATTGTGCTACAATAGCGCATCCGGTATTCCTTTGCATAATTTATCTTTTATACACGTTTTAGGCATAATAGTATTTCGCAGCTTATTAGATAAGCTGTGTTCCTGAGCTTATTTTTCCTAGATTCCTCTTAGTTCAAGCTACTTTCTATAATTTTTTCAGAATTTTTATAATTAGTTTAGAATTTTTAAACATTTATTTTTATTAAAAACTTTAAAAATTCATAAAAAATAGAAAAATAATCAAAAATATATATATTTTTTTTAGGAAATTTTCTTTTATCATATAGTTTCTAGGAAAATTGGTTTTGCTTCCGTATGGTTAAAATTGCAAAATTTCAAATTTTAAAGAACGGGATTCGTTTCCGTTCACGTTTTTCGTGTTTTTAAGCTCAATTCAACTCCGTTTTTGTTCTAGTTTTCTTTAAACTTACTTTTTAGTAAATTAGAGTCTATTAAAAGAGAAAAAATTATTTTAGGTTTAATTTTGGAAATTTAGGGTTTTTAATCACCGTTTATGGTTCCCGTTTTGTGTTTTTAGTTAAAGTTTAAATTCCCGTTATTAAAGTTAGGTTTAATTGTCCTTTAATTTGCTCACTTTTAGGATCTTAGAAAACAAATCATCTTCGAACCAATTCAAATCATTGTCCAAATTACAAACGTGGTCTCAATTTCATAAATCTTCGAGGAATACGACCCAGTAATCACTTACCGGCAAATATACATATTAATATATATAATTGTGAGAATTTTCCTTTCTTCCTTTCTCCTCAAGGGTAGTTTGGTAATTTCTATACTTATATTATTATACGTGTATAAAACTTTACGCATCAAGTTTTTGGCGCCGTTGCCGGGGATTTGTGATTAAGATTTCTTCGTTTGAAGTTTGTTGATCGTGATTTGGAGAACCTTTCGTCTTCGAAAGTTACGCTTTTAAAATAATTAAAAATATAAAAAGTAAAAAATATTTTTTCTTTTCTTTTTAGTATAAGTAGAAGATTAAACAAAAAGACAAAAATATTTGCTCTTCCGGATTTTTCGATTTTTCTCGTTAATTTGTGTATATAAAATTTTACAAAGTCGGTAAAAGAACACCAACAAATAATACCTTCAATTGAGGTATTATCCATTAATAAGTTCCCGAACCAAAGATTCAATTTTTTTACCGTTTGTGTCACTTACGAAAAAGGCGCACCTCTTTTGTAAAATTTATTTTACTTAAGAGAGTTACCCTAAGTTTGTTGATTAATCGGTAAACAAAAATATTTCCTATTCTTATTTCTTTTCTCATTTTAAATTTTGTTTAGTGCATGCGCACTAGAAATTCCTATTTTCCAAATAATTAAAACGTCACCATTCCGAGACGTCGAGTACGGGTACTTACAATCAAGTTAACCCTCCGAACCGTGTTAGTAATCAAATGGCACTACCCGGTTTTGCTCCGGTGTAAAACAATGGTCAAAATAGGTTCAATAATTAAGGTCAAGGGAATAATTTTAATCAGGGAAATAATAATTAATGCGGATCATTTTGAGATTAAAACAAATTTAGCTCAATTGTTTCAAGCGAACCCGTTTCACGGTTTAGAGAACGAACAATCCCTCATGCTCCATGATCAATATGTTTCAAAAGGATTACCGTCGACACTACATTTATGAATGTGCAAAACGATGTTGATTAAGCTAATGATTTTCCATATTCACTCAAGGGGGCTGCTTAAAACAGTGTACGAGAAAGAACCTCCGTATATCAATCTTGACTTGGAGGATATCGTTACCAAGTACGTGAATCATTTTTTCCCTCCTTATTCGAAGACCACTCCACTTAACGAACAAAATCTCTCGATTTACCCAAACTTCGAATGAGATCTTTTAGTGAATCATGTGAACGATTTAAGGAAATGCTTAAGAGCTTGTCCTCAACCACGGATTTACGGGAGTTAACTCATGTTGATACCTTTTATAATGGTTTAAAACGACAACATAAACAAGACTCCATAAATGCCGCGGCAGGTGTAATCTTTGATTATGACGACTAGAGAGGCTTTGAATATTATTGAGAATAAATCAAAGTTGCGTTATTCACACAAACAAACCAAATGCATCTAGGATAATACGACTTCTAGGGAAAGTGTTAGTAAAACGGATGAGAGAATTGATAAGCTTGCGGACCAACTTTCGACCTTAGTTGAGATTGTTTCAAAAAGTAGACACTCCAGCTCCCGGTTAAAGGCGGTTAAGGAAACTGTGCGTTACTTGAGTTGGTGCCCATTCTTGGTATAATTGTTCGACTACCGATAACAATCAAGCTAGTGTTTGTGCGACTACGGGTACTTACAATCAAGTTGCCCCTCCGAAGTTATAATCAAATGGCACCACCAGGTTTTTGCTTAGGTACAAAATAATGGTCTAAAGTAAGTTTAATCAAAATCCAAAGGTCACGGGAATAATTTTAATCGGGGAAATAATTTTCATGTTAATCAAGGTTTTCAAGCTCGAAATAATCATGCTCCAAATTTTCAAAATCAAGGATTTCAAAACCAACTATTTCAAGTGCCTAATAATCAAGTTTAATAAGAGATTTCAAATGATTTTTCAAATTACAAGAGGAATAACGATCAAATGTTGAGAAACATGCAAAATCAAATCAACTCGTTGAAAGGAGATCTTAAGAATGAAATTCAAAACACGATAAAATCTCAACAAGCCATCAAGATGAATCAACAAACTAGTTTTCAAAATAATTTGCAAAACATGATTTGTGGATTGTTTCAAACCCAATCTTCAACTTCGGGGTACTCTCCGAGTTAATACCATACCAAACCCGAAGGGGTGAGATGAAAGCGATCACCTACTCGAAGTGTGTTGCCTACGAGGGACCCCTCTGATTCCTACTAATCCAATCTCCTAAAAAGGTAGTGGAACGAGAAACCGAGGAGACAACGATAAGGAGCAATTCTAATTTCCAAAGAAGGTACCGCTCCAAATCTATCCACCTTCCGGTTATCCCCATTTCGATTCCGAATCCAACCGATGTTCCAAAGACTTTGCCTAAGACAACTACCATTCCGGTAACCTGATGTTCCGAGAATTTACCTAAGCCACATATTCCATATCCTTCTCGACTAAATCAAGAAAAGTCTCGTGACAAAGCTTCGAATCAAAAAGAGAAGATTTTTCAAATGTTTCAAGATTTGCGTTTTGACATAAGTTTCGCGGATGCTTTACTTTTGATGCCAAGATTTGCTCCTCACAATTTAGTAGTTTGCACATAAATAAGGAAAAGTTCCTTGAGATAGCTATGATAGCGTTGAACGAGAATTAGCTCGGCGATGCCTTCTCAAAAAAGCTTCCCGAAAATCGTGGGAATCCCGGCAAGTTTCTTATTCCATGCAATTTTCTAGTAATTGATGTTTTCACGCCCTTTGGCCGATTCTTTGCGCGAGCCATAAACCTTATGCCCTTTTCTATTTTGGAAAAAGCCTTTCTTTTTACTTGAACTTACACCAACTCAATGACTTCTAGAGTTAACAGACCGATCGATACTTATCCTAAAGGACACTCGCCGAAGACGATTTTGTCAAGTTGGGAATTACATTGTTCCTTACACTTTGTTGTTGTCGATTTCGAGAGCCGATCCTCGCGTACCTTATCATACTTGGGAATCCTTTTTGAGACCCACCACGTCGTGCCTTAATTGATGTTTATTGGAGAAGATATAACCCTTCGGGGTTGATAAACAAGCCGTCACTTTTAATCAAGAATAAAAATCACGAATAGCTCCTCTACAAATATAATCTGGTAAACCGAATTGAGATATCATTGATGCAGTTTGTAGAGGATATGTCTTTGGAATTGCTAGGATTTTCTAATTCTTCTGGTGGCAATCCCACCCCGACGTGTGAGCCTTTTACTTCGGAATTCATTTTAGAAGAAATCGAAGCTTATCTCAAGGATGATTCAATTTTTCAAACGTCGAATAATTTATTACGCCGATAGTAATCCAAATGAAGATAATTGTTTGAACCGAAAAATTGTTAAATAATGACCCGTTTTCAACTTCTCTTTGATGGACCTTAAACAAAGTAAATAACCGAGGCAAAAATCTTAAATGAAGATCCTCACGAATTAGAAGTTAAAAAGATTTACGTCTCACTTGGAATATGCTTACTTAGAAGAAAAAACAAGTCACCATAATTATCTGCAAAAGGTTTAAAAAAAAATGAAAAAAGATGCTCTCTTAAAAGTGCTTAAATAACCCACATGAACGGGCCATTGCTTGGAAAATCACCGACATCAAGGGTATCGACCCTCGTTTTTGTACACACAAAATCTTGATGGAGGATGATTACAAACCCACGGTTCAAAGTCAAAGACGGTTTAACCCAAAAATTTACGAGGTAATAAAAAAGGAGGTCGTAAAACTTCTTGATGCCGTATTGATTTACCCTATCTCTGAACCCCATTGGGTTAGTCCCAGTGCATTGTGTTTCCCAAGAAAGGAGGAATAACCTTGTTACTAAATGAAGAAATGAAATTAATTCCGACTGTTTATTACCGGTGGAGAGTTTGTATCGACTATAGAAAGTTAAATAACGACACAGAAAGGCATTTCCCATTACCATTTATGGATACAAATGATAAAAAGATTAAGCCGGAAATAGTTTTATTGCTTTTTTCTAGATTGGATTTTCAGGGTATTTTCCAAATACCAATAATCCCAAGACCAGGAGAAAACAACTTTCCACATGCCCGTATAGAACTTTTGCGTACCGTCCCATGCCCTATGGCTGTAATGCCTCCCCGGTACTTTCAACATGTATTATGGCCATATTCCAGATAATGATCGAAAAAACTATAGAAGTGTTATGGATGATTTCTATTTTTGGGATAGTTTGAATCATGCCTCTATCCAATTTATAAAAGATGCTAAAACGGTGTGAAGAAACGGAATTTAGTTCTTTATAGGGAGAATGTCACTTTATGAATAAGAGAAGGAATCGTGTTAGGCATAAAATTTCTACAGTTGGGAATTGAGGTCGAATCGTGGCCTAAAGTCGATGTTATCCGCAAGCTCCCCTCACTCCGACTAACCATAAAAGGTGTTAGGAGTTTCCTAGGTCATGCAGGTTTTTACCGTCGTTTTATCCAAGACTTTTCCAAAATAGCTAGACCAATGACTCACCTTTCTGAGAAGGAAACACCGATTTGTTTTTCAAAGGATTGTATTGATCTTTTCAACATTAAAAAGAAGCTTACCGAAGCTGCCGAATCTAATTGTCCCGGAAATTAGAACCTACCTTGTCGAACTCATGTGATGATCAAGTGACTTTAACGATTGGTGCGGTTATAGACATATAAAGGACGAAGCACTTTTCAGCCTATACATTAAGCTAGTAAGACAATGACAAGAAGCTCAAATTCATTACACTACTACTGAAAAGGAATGCTGCCGTTGGTGGAGCTTTTTTGAAAAGTTTCGGCCATACATCTTATCTTATCTAAAAGCATAGTGATACGGATCAACTCAGATTTACAGTACCTTAAGAACAAACAAGACGCCAGCCGATGTTGCCTCCGAGGTTCTCTCCTACAAGAATTTGATATCACCAACCGTGAAAAAAAGGAAGTGAGAACCTTGCGGCGGATCATTTTAACTCACTTAAGAATCCTCCATAAGGATGTTTTAAAAACAATGACATAAATGAACATTTTCCTTTAAAGACTCTTGGAAGTTATTTCTAGCGAAAATCACCCCTTGGTTTGTGGACAATGCAAATTTCCTATGCGGGAATTTTTTCAACAAAGGAATGACGACTCAACAAAAAGAAGAATTTTTCAAGGACCGATAAACATTATTTCTGGGACGATCCTATCTTTTATGTTTGTGTGATCAAATCATTTGACGATGTGTGCATGGCAAGAAGCTATGAATTCTTAGAGCCTTTGTATGAAGGACCCACCGGGGGCCATCATAGTGCAAATCTCATCGCTCGAAAAGTATTTGATGCCGGTTTCTTTTGGCCTACCATATATCGAGATGCCCATGCGATGATCAAATCTTGTGATACATGTCAAAAACAAGGCAAAATTTCACAACGAGATGAATGCCATCAAAACGCTATCAAGTTTAGTGAAATCTTCGATGTATGAGCTATTGATTTCATGGACCATTTTCCGTCTTCACATTGAGAATAAATAAATCCTCGTATGCCGTGATATCTTAACGAAGTGGGTGGAAGCTACTGGCGCTCCCCAAAAATGAATGCTAGAAGTTGTAGTAAAGTTTTTTTGAAGTCTCTTTTTGCCCGATTCGAAATGCCTATAGCTATGATATAGCGATCGTCGGGACCCATTTTTGTAATGATCAGTTTGCTAAGTAATGTCCTTAAGTATGGGGTCAACCATCATTTATCAACCTGCTTACCAATCGCTCAATAAAACGAGCTGTCAAGTTGGATGTGTCCAATCGAGGCTTGAAACGTTTTCTAGAAATGACCGTTTGGAGAAAACCGTGCCTCATGGTTTTCGACAAACTATATGATTAGCTTTTATGGGCATTTCGTACTTCTTTTAAGACACCAATTGGTTGTACGCCTTACAAGTTAGTGTACGGAAAGTCTTGCCATTTACCTGTCGAATTAGAGCATAAAGCATATTGGGCTTTGAAACATGCTAACTTCGATCTTAAAACCACGGGTGATCACCATAAGCTTCAACTTAATGAACTTAATGAGCTTCGTGATCAAGCTTACGAGAATTCTTTGATTTATAAAGAGAGGACGAAGAAGCTTCACGACTCAAAGATCAAAAACCGCATTTTCAATGTTGGTGGTGGAGTTTTACTCTTCAACTCTCGTCTAAAGATATTATCGGGAAAGCTTAAAACTCGTTGGTCATGACCTTTCACCATCACCAAAGTCATTCCATACGAAACCATTGAGTTATCTCAACCCGATGGTCCGAAATCGTGTGAAGCATTACTTCGGATGGGACTTACCACCCAAGGTAGTCCAAGATCTCCACACTATCTCCAAGGACGAATGAATTCGGGGATCGAGTCAAGCTATGTGACTCGGTTACAAAAAAAAAGCACTTCGTGGGAGGCACCCCATGCTTATCCTTCTATCTTCTTTCTTATTTCTATTATGATGTGAGGAGGCTTGTACTCTTCCGATTCTTGTCGTTGTTTGTACTTGTGATTGTTTGCAGGATTGATCCAAATTTTCTGAAGACTCTCGTGTTTGGTGTTTTGTCCCGGTTCACTCGAGCTTCCTAGCCTTTGCTTGCCATTAGTTTGGGGAAATCCGATATCCTAAAGATTATTATCGACTAACATTTATCTTTTAGCACACTTGATAAACGGCTTAAGATTTTTGTGATACTTTCTTCAGGCTTGAGTTATGCATTCGACCTTTTTGAGTTCTAGTATGGGGTTTCTAGCTAGGAAACATTGAGGACAATGTTTAGTTTTAGTATGGGGTAGTATATCTTCGATATAATCTTACCTACCTTTACCCGTTGTTCTCACGTACCCCGTTTTCCCACAAAAATTTTAAAATTTTCAAAAATAAAATAAGTGTTTTTGTCACAATTTTGACTTTCCTGCTGGGTAGAATAAGAGTAAATTTTGACCCGATCGAGCGTGTTGAGCTCTAGCTTGTTCCTTAACTTTTAGGCTAAGCGTTCGCGAAAATTCGCGAAGAACGAAAAATGATAGAGTTAAGTATGAGTGGGATGCTAAACAAGGATTAGTTGGAAATCTTAAGAGCTCATGTATGTAATTTGTGACTTTTTCTCCCATAAGCTCTTAACCGGATTAATATACGTGCTGTTTTTGGAGACTAAACTTAAATCAACAATTTTTATGTAATATATAGCAAAAATTTTAGTCTTAGTTCAAACTTATACTTGAATTTTTCAAAAAGAAGTCTTCTCTATATAAAGTAAAAAAAATAAATAATAATAAACATAAACTGTGGGCTGATAAAAGTTTACTACCTCTTGCCGGCTCACAACCGATGTGGTAGTCTTCTAAAGAAAGCCCATAGTAAGAATAAAAATCCGAGACTGATAAAAGTTTGCTGCATCTTGCCGGCTCACAACCGATGTTGCAGCCTTCTAAAAGGTTAAAGGATATAAACTGCATAAATATTAAGTTTGAAGTAATAAAATGATTTCTTTTTGTTAAATTCAAATATGCTTTTGAACTTTGACTATTCTATTTTATAAGCTATGTATATTCGGGAAACCTGAGAGTTTTTGAAATCTAAGGTCCGTGAGTCCCGATACTAGTCTCTGTGGGGTGTCAAAAGCCTGGTCACTTAGCCGCAAGGTTGGGATGTGCCGAGACGAAAGTCGCTACATGGGATGATCTCGCCTTCAAACTCATTATTCTCAGGTGGAACGTGAAGCATAGTATTTTGAAAAACGTTGATCCATGGTTGAAATTCAAAATAGCACAATCACTTAAGATATAGTAATTGTCGGGAGTGAAAAGTTCACAAGTTGGAAATATGAGTAGTGTTAGCATCTTTACTGATATTTAACTATGATTTCGTTTTAAGCTTGGTTTGGACAAGTGAAAAGTCGGGGACGATGAATTTATCCTTTTTGGGGCATTCTCGGATCGAAATGCATCTTGTTCTATGATCCCTAACAGTTATGGAAATAACGAAAGTCGAAATATTCATAATTTTCTTGTAAAAAAAAAAGTTTTGAAAAATGGGAAAATGGGGTGTTTTATAACTTGTGATTTCTTAACTCTCTCCACAAAAGTCTTTGCTACTTTTCAAAGATTTAGTTTAGGGAAGTTTTGAAGTATTTGGTTTTAAAGCATATAATATTGCGTGAGGACACATAATCGCTTAATTTGGAGAATTTTGATATGTGAGAAATCACAAATCTTTTCTATATCAAAAATGTCCCTAAAAATATAAAATTGTGCATAAAATGCTTGTATATTGCTTGTTTTGTCTTTGTGATTGTGTAGGTACGGATATTACAAATAACACAAGAAAACGGTCAAAAACCGGACAAACACGGACACGAGAACGGAAAAGAGTGCACAAGAGCCGGGGATTTGATTACTGAAAGGTCAAATGGTCAACATAAAGTCAACTCTTGGTCAACATTGGTCAACCACAAAAAGACAAAAACCTCAAAAATACCAAATCAATCCTTAATGTTAAATCAAATCTCACCAAAAGTCCCTAAAACCCTAACACCGTTATCTCTTTATAATATAAGAGATAACGGTCGTTATCCCTTATAACCAAGCCCAAACCTCACCTAGCCCAATCCCATTTCTTTTTATAAACCCAGGTCAACGACCCAACCCACCCGACTCAAACCCCTCCTATTCAGTTAAAAAAGGCGCGTAAATGAAATCTACTATTCATCGTCGTTCTCAACGATTAACCCCACTCAAATCATAGGGTAAAATGAAATTGAGGACGTGGCGCTATGATTCAAGTACCAAGGTACAAGATGGCAGAGTTAGACGTCATAAGAGGCTCTCATTGGTCGAAGCCCACAAGAAAGGACACGCGGATATTGAAAGAAGCACTCCAATGATTGGATTTTTGCACTAAATTTAGTGCAAAAGAAGCACAAGTACTCTGACACACGGAATGCCACGTTGGCAATCCGCGTGCTCATCATATCAAATCCTACGGACCATTAATGAGATCAAAGGATTAAGGGCTAAGATCATGGATAAGAGGAGCGGGCTAGACTCATAGAAGCTTTACCAAGACCTTATAAATAGAGAGCTCTTCACACACAGGAGGGGAGTTAGTTAGTTAGATAAATTTTCAGCTTATTAAATTTAGCTTTTGTAATTTCCTTTCAAAATGTTTTAGCTTAATATTTACTTAATGTAATTTCTATTCTCAGTATTGTATTCAGCTATTTTTATTAAATTCAAGTTTTCTTATTCTGCTCTTTACTCTTTCACAAGCTCACTTGTTTTCAAACAGTTTAAAAACTGTATACAGTAACAAAAAGCACTAATAAGCTTATCTCAGCTCTCTAAGCTTCTAAGCTTAGATAGAGCCAAGTGTAATCATTAATCTACTTAAACATTTTACAAATCATTATAATAGCTAGCTTAAAAATTCTTTCGTGCTTGGATGATGACTATCAATGAAAGAGTTTTCATATACTTTACTAGCATATCCTTGTGATAAGCTAGAGCTTATTTTGACAGCTCTTTGAGCAAATATAAGCCTTTTTAAGCAAAGGCAGTTCTTTGTAATTCTCATTTATCTTTTCTGTCTTTAATTTCATAGTTTGAATCTGCTTAATCTGCTTATTTACTTGCTATATTTGTGCATTTAATGCCTGTATTATGTCTTATTAGTTTAAGTTTTGATTATCTGTTTTTAGCTTTTAATAGTCGTCTAGATCATAGTTTTCATAATTTAGCTTCTTAATCATTAAAAATCCAAAAATATTAGCATAACTAGTAGCTTAATGATTCTGGCTTATTTGATATTTGGTATAAGCTCATAAGGTCTGTTAATAGTTGTTTGTTATCTGGTAATCAAGTTTTATTCATTAGATTTAAATTTCATAAGCTTAAATAAGTTTCATGAATATTAAAGGGGTGTTTGGGACAACAGCACTAACCATAAGTTAGTGCTGCTTGTGGCCTCTTGATCCTTAGGATTTGATTTAAAACTCATTAATAGGTATGTTTGAGCTAAATTTTTAGGTTAGATTAGAGCTAGCTGAGTTTTCATAGTATAATTTAGAATAAGCTTAAAATCTGTCAGTTTCATTTACATTATAAGCTCTTTTTGATTCTAGTCAAGGACATGTCCTATTTGCATTTAGTTTATTGATTTAGAATGTAGTAAGTTTAGTTTAATAGCCTGCACTTGTTTGAATTGCATCTTGGTCAATTTGGTTGCTGCATCAGCAGTTTTAAAAGACAAGTAGCTATTTTCAACTTAAAAATTCAGAGGGTATAAGTAGATTATAGGATTTGATTTTTGGTTTACAAATAGGTCTAGGGTCAGTGTCAATCTGTCTTAACTTAGTTTTCAAAAAGTAGCTTATTTAGTTATCTGTTTTTAGCCTTTAAATTCAGCATTGTTCATTTTCAAAACCAAAAGTAACTAAGTGTTCTTAGTGTATAAGCTGTTTTCAACAAGACTTTTCATTAAGCTCCTGAATTTCAAAATGGTTTTAAAAAGTTGTTTTAAGTAGTATTTTAGGTATACTTTTTAGGGTAATAAGCCAAAAGTCCATAAGGATCCTTTAGCTTATTTAAAATTAAGCTCAAAGGTGCCTTAAGGGGCTGTTTGGTTATCAGTTTACACCAATAGTGCTTATTCCTTTATTCTAGCTTATCTGCTTATTGTTATGGCTTATTTTGGGTTTAGTTTAGCTTATTAGGTTAGTATAAGTCCATTTTAGCTTATTTGATTTTGTCATTTGCTTATTTGAGCTAATTTGCTTTCTAGTGTAAAATTTTAAGTGTTCTTAAGCTTTTTAGCTTTTCTGTCTTTTTAGCTTATTGACATTGCTTATTTTTGATCTCTTGTGCTTATTAAATATAGCTTTTCATCTGTTTTATCTTATTTGTTTTTCTCATTAGCTTAATTTCCTTAAAAAAAGCCAAACAGTTAGCAATTTAGACTTTAAGTATATTTAGCTTATTCTGTCACCTTACTTAGCTTATTTCTGTGCTTATTTGAAGTTTATAAAAAAGGTTGCTTTGTAAAAAGTGCTTATTTTCAAGTTTTTTAAAAAGTTATAAAAAAATGGCGAAAATAAAAACACTTGGAAAAGTGGGAAGCCCCGGGTGAGCAAGGCTCGAACCCGAGACCTCTACCACCTTCACCAAGCGTTTTAACCCTCACACACAAAACCATCACGCTACAATAGCTCATCCGTTAGGTCTTTGCATAATCTATCTTTTATATACATTTTAGCCCTTTTTGGTTTATAAGTTGTTTTAGCTTATTTCACAGCTTATTTGATAAGCTGTGTTTCCCGACTTATTTTTCTTAGATTCCTCGTTGTTCAAGCTATTTTCCGTAATTTTTTCAGATTTTTTATAAAACGTTTAGTATTTTTTTATATTTAATTTTCTTTAAAATCATTTTTAATTCATAAAAAATTATAAAAAAGTCAAAAAAATATAATTTTTTTAGAAAATTTTCTTTTATCATATAGTTCCTAGGAAATATAGTTTTGCTTTTGTAGGGTTTAATTTGCAAAATTTCATTGTTAAAGAACGAGATTCGTTCCCGTTCACGTTTTTCGTGTTTTTAAGCTTAGTTCAACTCCGTTTTTGTTCTAGTTTTCTTTAAACTTACTTTTTAGTCAATTAGAGTCTATTAAAAGAGAAAAATTCATTTTAGGTTTAATTTTGGAAATTTAGGGTTTTTAATCACCATTTAGGGTTCCCGTTTTGTGTTTTTTTAATTTCCCGTTATTAAAGTTAAGTTTAATTGTCCTTTAATTTGCTCACTTTTAGGATTTTAGAAAACAAATCATATTTGAACCAATTCAAATCATTGTCCAAACAACAAACGTGGTCTCAATTTCATAAATCTTCGAGGAATACGACCCGGTAATCACTTACCGGTAAATATACGTATTATTATATATAATTGTGAGAATTTTTCTAACTACCTTTGTCCTCAAGGGTAGTTTGGTAATTTTCTATTATTATTATACTTATATCATTATACGTGTATTATAAACTATACGAATCAGTTTTTGGCGCCGCTGCCGGGGATTTGTGATTAAGATTCTTTCGTTTGAAGTTTGCCGACCGTGATTTGGAGAACCTTTCGTCTTCAAAAGTTACGCTTTTAAGAAAATCTAAAATATAAAAAAAATAATAAAAAAAATATTTTTCTTTTCTTTTTAGTATAAGTAGAAGATTAAAAACAAAAAAAAGACAAAAATATTTGCTCTTCC